>JAMZAV010002625.1:0-89178 GCA_024449915.1 Sweltsa coloradensis
CGGCTTACTTGTAAGATCCATGTCTTGTTGCTCAGGTCTTTGCACTTACTATCGCCAGTTAGATTCGCGCAGTATCCATTCGCTCACTTGACGTTTCGCGCACTAAGAAGTCGCGCAGTTAAGAATTCGCTCACGTAAGAATTCGCGCACTTTCCATGTTCCGGATCATTTGGGGGACAATATGTCGTAGAACCACTTAGTGAAGAAGAGGTATCGTCGTATTAGTCACTCAACGCTATTATATTGTGTCTTGATGTAATGACATTAATAGCTAAACAATGTACATGTACAAGGTGTTGTCGTAATGACAAATATACAATGAATATACAATAAGTATATATATACATATTTATTTACTAGTTAAACATTTAAGGACCCACTTTTGGGAACAGTCTGTAACTACATTATATTCTTTATATTTCCCTGTAACAATGCTTTTGCTTGTGTAAGATATCGCAGAATAAACATTTTAAACGCTTAAACGCTATGTTTAAGTAAGTAATTTGGCATTGAAGTGGGGAAGTGTGAAAGAAAATATTGAGTGTCACGCGCTGTGACATATATTTTTTTCAGGAATTCAACTATTTGTATAGCCATTATCGCCGAAAATGGGTATCATGTTATGTTTTATCCCAGCTAGGTGATACCTAATATACAACTATAAACATATCCACTGGACAATTGTCTTTGCAAACCGTCAATTTCTTAAAAATATATAGCGGGGACCCGCTTTTGGAAACTGACTGTATTTTTTTTGGTTTGGATTTCATTAACCCCAATTATGATTTGCTTTATTTAAGTAAAAAAACTGAAAAAATTATGAATTCACTTTTATTAGAAGGATAATTACGGTGAAATAGTAAGTTTTTCCCGATTCGGGTTCCACGCGCAAAATCGGGTATTTCATTATCTACAGTGTATCTGTAACATTTGTGGCCAAATTCAAGATAGCCATTTTGTTGCCAACATCATTAACTATTATCTTGAGCATTTGAATAACCATTTTTGAAAACCCTCTACCTTTGACATCAAACGAAAGCAGTGCGTATTCTTAAAAAAAGGTATCTTGAGGTCTATTTGATCATGGAACAGACTGTATTTTATGTATTTGGACATAACAAGTACACTATATTAAAACGAGATTAGTGCTGAAAACATGGACATAAGTATGATGTCAGTAAGTGGATTTATAACAAAGAAATTTCACATCCAAGTTGTCAGTGCGACGAAAAAATTGAGCGTCGGTCGTGTTCATAGCGTCGCGACGCTATGAAGGCGAACGAAATATTGAGTTAATCAAGCTTCATTTAACCTTTGCCACTCCGATTGAGATAATTCTTGTAAATTTGGGGGTCTATAGGTCCATAAGAACAACAGCTATAGTATATGTGAACGACATCGAAAAGTTATTTAAGTTTCCCGCTATTAGTTGAGAGGTTCCCAATCGTTGTCAATACTGCGAACTGCGGACCTTGCCGCTGAAGGCTGAAAGTGGGCTGAACTTCTGAAACCTGAGTTACGTTTTTGTAATGGCCGCTTTTTCGCCGCTTTGTTTTCAAGCATTGCTGGTCATGTTAAACTGTTCTAAGTTATCACATTGAGAGGTGAAAAGCAGTGCAGTGCGTTGTGGAGTTGAACAACTAACTTTTATCGCTGTTATAAATCAGGTAAAATATACTAAGGTTGATACAAGGTTAGCGTTAAGCCAAACTTGGCTGCTCCAAGCGGAAGCTAACGCTCACGCTAGCTAGGCCCTAGGCCTAGGCCTAGGCCTACCTACCTAGGCCTAGTAGGTAGGGGCTAGGCCTACCCTAGTAGGGCCTAGGCTTTATGCCTAGGCCTAGGCCTACCTACATCTTTATGTAGAATCACCGCCTGCTCGAATGGGATGAACCCAAATAGACTGCCTGTTTTGTGAGTCATTTTCCCATGTTAAATAATTGACCAACAAAAGGCAGAGCTTTGTAAGAATTCCGCAAGAAAGCGCTAGCTACGGCGCCTCTTTGCGCCAAACAATTTGAAGTTGCAAAGAAGCTCCAACTAAAAACCTTTATCTAAGATCTCTGGTTGTCTGTGTGTCTAACTGTTTGTGTGTGTGTGACTGTGTGTCGGTAAACAAAACCTGTCATGTTTCTTCATATACTCAACAGAGCGTGCTAGTTACGGCGCAAAAATCTTCTTTCATTGACTGTGATTAGGACCGAAATGTTGGCTCACAAAACAGGCAGTCTATTTGGGTTTATCCCATTCGAGCAGGCGGTGGTGTAGAATATAGGCATAGTAGCCTACGCAAACCTAGCCTAATAGTAGTAGAGAAACAGTAACGTTTATACATTTAAAATCGATGCACAATTGTCCTATAACGGTAACGGTAACGAGAACGCTAACGTTAAAGTTCGATGCACAATTGCCCGTTAACGAGAACGACTAAAATGTGAAAACAAAGTCATGGTCTTTGTGTATTTAATACGCCTACGCCTAGGCTATCCCAGTTCCAAATTCAATGTCATGCTAAGTAGGGAGGGGCCTACTAATCTAAACGCCCCCTCCCGCGTTGTCTTTGTTGTTGTTGTTGAGCCTTGTTGGTCTCAAGTAGGCCTATTGTCTTTTTTGGCCAGCCACGACCTACGGCAACGGGAAGACGCTAACTTTAATGGCTTCAATGCACAATAGCCTGTGAAGCAGACGGGAATAAATATAATTTAAGTTTGATTAACATGTATTCTTTTAACCTCCCAGGCATGATTTTTTTAGTGCAAAATTTTACCCCAGCGTGGGTTATTTTAATGATGAATTAAATTAAATGATTTGCAGTGCATTAGATCGAGGTCTAAAATCCTATGGCTAGACAGAATCGGTAGGCCTACTTTTTCGGTTGGTGTTGGCCAACTTTTTAACAGTTTTTTTCAATAAAAAATTACGAAAAACCACTGGAAATATGAAATAAATATAAAAATAGTAGGTTATTACGGCCTAGTAGCCCTACCATAATTTACACAGGTTAGGCCTATAGCCTACATAAGATAGGCCTACGTATATTATGCTAACGGCCATATTTATTATTTATTTATTATTTATTTAACGTCTATCCTATTCAGTTATAAAAACTGATTTACAAAGGAGGACAACTAAATAAATCTAATTAGTAATTACATAGATGCAGAAACAACAATAAACTACATTTTCGTAAATATTTGAAATAGTAGGCCTATTACAACAACAATGCATTTTAACACAACAATTTTGGTAACAAATAAAAAAATATACTAGGGGAGATTGGGGTAATTAGGAACAAATTTGTGTAAGTTGACCTATGATCTCAATTTACATATAACTAGAAAAACATGTTATAAATGTTTTAGTGGTAGGCCTATCAGATACATTGAAACATTGGCTTTCTTAATAAAATTAAATATTTTGCATTCATGTGTTATTTTAGATGCAATGATTTTTTTTCTACACGCGCATATTGTTCCTTATTAGGTACCGGTACCCCAACATTTTGGGGCAATAAGGAACAAGCATTATAAGAAGCAAGGTAGGTGCATTAAAAATACATGGGGCAAATAGGAACATAGGTATTTGTAGTATAATTAAGTAGCAAAAGAATTCATCTTGATATCTTGCTTATTGACAAAGTTAGAACAGATGCAAATTGTAGTATTTTTTTAATAGCTAGAAACATGACATTACAGTTTTTTTTAAACTGTAATTTTTGTCTTAAAACTACACAAAGCTTCTCATAGCATGATGTTAATATTTAAAAAAAGTATTTGTATCATGAAAAATTACAAATATAGAAATTGTTATGCATGAATTACTGTTTAATAGGAAAAATATACACTTTTTAAGGAGGGCAATAAGGAACACTTCCCTCACATTTAATTTATTAACCCAGATTTTCATCAGGGCCTACCTGTTGTGTTTTAAACTTTTCCCAAAATGATTGAATTATTTTTGGATCTGGTTCTAAATTAAATTTAGTGATCCCAATGAGCTTAATTGGGCCTAGGAAAAGATTTGCCTCTTGAATGATGTCAAAGTCATCCCTCAAGGGCCAAGCAAAGATATTACCTCTACGCTCTAGGAATTTTACTTCAATTTCCAGTGGTTGATGATTGTGGATTCTTATTACTAGGGATTTAAAAGGTACCAATTTTTTCCGGAAATTTTGGAAAAAAAACGTGTTTTTTTCCGTTTTTTTCCGGGCACGTCGGAAAAATAGGAAAAATTGGAAAAAATGAAAAAATTGGTTTTAAGGTGCATAGGATAAATAAAATTGATATGAATGTAGTAATGATTATTTTTATCAATAAGGTAGCCCAATTACATATCTCACAGTTTTTAATTCATTATTTTAATAGTAAAATGAAAGGTAAATGCCTTAGTTGTTCTTGTTAGGTTAGACTAAAATTATGATTGGAATTCTCATTTCAAAGACAGTTTTGTGACCATATTGTAAAGTAATAGGGCATGCCGTGGGAGGGACTAAAGCTTAACATAGTATATCTATAAACAGGAGTCAAATTAATGCTCGCCCGAGGCTAGTGAAACTTTGCTCGCGCTAGTAAAAATCTAATTACTCTAGTCCGACAGGCGAGTACTTTTTCCAGAGTTCCCAATTGCCGTTCAAAAAATCTCAATATTTCGCAACAATAACTTAACGAGTTTCCACTTTCCAGTAGTAGTGCACTACCTAGTATGGAAAATCGTTGTGAATATGCAAAATCAAAATAAAAAATCGCTTAATTAAGGATTATTAATATTACGGTTAAAATTCGTTTCCGGTCGCTCCCTAGTCCCCCCTACACATAAGTCAAACCCGGCAAACTAAAACATTCACATATACCCTATTATTGTTTTACATCAATATAACCTATTTGATTGCCGACTGTAAAAATGCTTGGGCTAGAGGACTATTGTTGCCATTAGCCCGAAGTGCTATAGTGGCAAAAAAGTTAATTTCGACCCCTGGATATAAATAGTAATAATTGCAAGGGATTTTGGAAAAATTTGCTAGATGTAGTATTGCTGCCATTTTGCTGTCATTTATAAACATCATAGTAAACACGCGTACGTAAACACATGAAAATAAACTAACAATAATAATCTTAATTTATAATTTACCATAAAGATGCCATTAATCTAAATGAACTACAAGGAAGTATAAACTTTATGAAAAGTAAAGAAAATTCAATTTTTCCCAATTTTTCCAATTTTTCCGGAAAAAAACGGGAAATATATCCGTATTTTTCCCTCGACTTCAATTTTTCCGGAAAATTTCGAACCTACTTATTACCCTACCTGCATGACGAGACATGTTTGTTCCCATTTACCCCTATGATATAGCATTACACTATATGACTCATTCCTATTTTCCCCTAGTATTCCTATTTACCCCTCATGGGTGTTCCCTTTTACCCCAAAAATTAAGTTTTTGGGTTAAATAGGAATTACCCCCTACTTTTAGGAGAGGAAAGAGATAAAAAATTACAAAAATCAAATAAGGCACTCTCATATGTAAGCAGTAAAATAAGCATACAGTCTTTACTACAATTAATTCTTATAAGAAAGGAAAATTTGATTTTTAAAACATTGTTAGAACATTTTACACTTTTTTTTGCAGTACCTAGGGTTCGAAATTTTCCGGAAAAATTGAAGTCGAGGAAAAAAACGGATATTTTCCCGTTTTTTTCCGAAAAAATTGGGAAAAATTGAATTTTCTTTACTTTTCATAAAGTTTATACTTCCTCGTAGTTCATTTTAGATTAATGGCATCTTTATGGTAAATTATAAATTAAGATTATTTTGTTAGTTTATTTTCATGTGTTTACGTACGCGTGTTTACTATTGATGTTTATAAATGACAGCAAAATGGCAGCAATACTACATCTAGCATTTTCCAAAATCCCTTGCAATTATTACTAGTTATAGCCAGGGTCGAAATTAACTTTTTTTGCAACTAACACTTCGGGCTAATGGCAACAATAGTCCTCTAGCGGCTAGCCCAAGAGCATTTTTACAGTCGGCAATCAAATAGGTTAAATTGATGTAAAACAATAATAGGGTATATATGTGAATGTGTTAAGTCACAATATTTGCCGGGGTTTGACTTATGTGTATGGGGGGGGGGTGACTTGGGAGCGACCGGAAACGAATTTTAACCGTAATATTAATAATCCTAAATTAAGCGATTTTTTATTTTGTTTGCATATTTACAACGATTTTCCATACTAGGTAGTGTACTACTACTGGAAACTCGTTATAAGTTATTGTTGCGAAATATTGAGATTTTTTGAACGGCAATTGGGAACTCTGGAAAAAGTACTCGCCTGTCGGACTAGAGTAGGCCTAATTAGATTTTTACTAGCGCGAGCAAAGTTTCACTAGCCTCGGGCGAGCATTAATTTGACTCCTGTTTATAGATATACTATGTTAAGCTTTAGTCCCTCCCACGGCATGCCCTATTACTTTACAATATGGTCACAAAACTGTCTTTGAAATGAGAATTCCAATCATAATTTTAGTCTAACCTAACAAGAACAACTAAGGCATTTACCTTTCATATTAAAATAATGAATTAAAAACTGTGAGATATGTAATTGGGCTACCTTATTGATAAAAATAATCATTACTACATTCATATCAATTTTATTTATCCTATGCACCTTAAAACCAATTTTTTCATTTTTTCCAATTTTTTCCTATTTTTCCGACGTGCCCGGAAAAAAACGGAAAAAAACACGTTTTTTTTCCAAAATTTCCGGAAAAATTGGTACCTTTTAAATCCCTAGCAGTACCTTACAAGAGTCCTAAAAACACCAATCAAAAGTTATTGTTTTCAGTAGAATTGATTACATTAGGGCCTATCAAAGAAGAAGGTATGTTCCTTACCAAACAATTTTTCATAAAAATTTACATCTTCAAATTTCTTAATTATAGGGCTTGTTCCCAATTACCCCAATTCCTTATTACCCCAATCTCCCCTATAGGCCTATGCATTTAATGAATGAATCAAATATAAAAAAGGGTGGAGAAAAAAAAAGAAAAAAGAGAAAGAAAGAAAAAAAGAAAAAAAAACTGAATTATTAGACGATCCCACTCAAACAAATATGAGGTTTGCCAAAAATCAGGAACAGCAAATCAGGGAGTAGGCCTATAATCAAAAACTTTCGCGGAAGAAACCACCGAACGCGAAATCTTTATTCTTGTGTTCAATCTTCATTTTTGTGTTCAAATCTTGATAACATTTTAGTCCAAAAAATCTTGACTAATATATATCAGATATATAATTATTTAAAATTGTTCATGTCAAACTGATCACAGCAATGATACTGGACACCTAACTTAAGTTGCAAGCTCCATCAGTGGGCGGCAACCAGACAATCTATAGGCAGAAAAATATAAATACATTGTTTATATCATAAGCAAAGCAATAATGAAAAACAAAGAGAAAAGCAAAATCATTAATAAGAACTTATGAAGGTTAATTAACATTACACAAACACACAGACAATAACCTACAAGTAAATAGTAAAAATCAATTTTTTGCTCTTTGATTCATTATCATTGCTTCAATTTTACTTTTAAATTGTACAATTCCTAGATCAGTAAACTGGCTTCTAATATCATAAGAAATTGAATTCCAATAGGATACGCCTATGTAGGCTACATAAATGACTTTCTAAATGCTTCAGAATTTAATCTAGGAACTTCCAATGAGTTTATTAAAGTAGAATTTCTATCACGATCAACAATTTAAAAAATATTGGGTAGAATACCTAAAAACATACCTTTCAATACTTTGTATGTATTTACCAGCACGCTATACTTCATCCTCTCCTCAATCGTGAAACAATCAGACTGCAAATCTTGACCCCAAGGGAAATGAATCAAACAGATGGTCAATTCTCTTCTGGAGTACTACATACTCAGTAGAAGGTCTTACTGCCCAAACCACTAAGCAATACCTCTTCATTCTACTTATAATTCCAATTGCTGATGATACTTTATTACATACATATTCATAATGTTACTTAAAATTTAAATAACCGTCTAAGAAAACTCCAAGATATATAAATTCATACACTCTATAGATATTAACTTACCATTACAATTTAAAGTCAAATGAATATCATCCATGCTTCTATCATTAGCCTTATGAAAAATCATAAAATTTAAAACGTAACTTAAAAACTTATGACCGAGGCCACTACTTACTTAAAAACGAATTTTCGGGTGAAACTTCCTCAAATTCGTTTTTAAGTAAGTAGTGGCCTCGGTCATAAGTTTTTAAGTTACGTTTTATATTGTTCCGGGCCAATAAGCTCTTTTTATAGAATATCATAAAATTTGTTTTGCTATAATTAATATCAAGTTCCTGAGTTTTAAACCAATCATCCATCCTCTTTAGAACTTCTTGAAGACGTCTTACGATCTCTTCGACATCCACACCTTCTAAATAAAAGACCAAGTCATCAGCATGTAAGATATAATTGATGCCTCCCATTATAGTAGATATATCATCTAGGCTATATAAAGAATAAATAACAGGGGTCCTAATATTGATTATTGAATACCTTTGAACTATATTTTGCAAGATTTATAAACATTGGATATTGGATGTACGGTATTTACATTTCTAAAGGCAATGACTACGTATAGGCCTATATCACAGAGCTCGGCATCGATTCGGGCTGAAACGGTTTGAAGTAGAAGTGTAGGCAATAGGCCTAGATTTCGAACTGATTCGACGGAAACGGTTTGAGATTTTGTAGCACGGGAACCATTTTGGAAAACAATTTTCTAGGTTAAGTAAGAGTGACATTTATTCTTGTTTACCTAGGCCCTATCTGTTTGGCCGAAACAGTTTCGACTTTCGACGTTTTCGTGTATTATGTTTATTTTTATTTGTGTCTATCTTCTACGAGATCCCTGCAGTCACCGACCAGGTAGTAATTACTTTTCATATAATCATAAAACTGTGATATTTACACCCGTTGGCGTTAAGTTATATTGCACAAGGAGGATTAACCTTAGCCTACAGAACTAATGAGAATGCCACATTTGAACCCTCATTCTTTCAAAAACAACGGTTTTGAAACAATTACAAGGATGAGTAGAACTAGGATTTGTAAATCGGGACATTCCCGAATTTCCGGGACATGAAAAATACATAGTTCAAAATCGGGACAATCCCGATTTTTCGGGACGAATGGCAACCCTAATCCGACCACTAAACAAATTTACGATAAACTTTCTATCATCCCTACTACTATATGCAACAAGTAGGGCCTACCGGTAATTACGTTAATATTGGTCAACAATTGACAAATATTTCTCGATTTGGATAGTCGGGAAACAATCCCGTAGGTGGAAATGTTAAGGTGTCTCTTTCAAGCTAAAATTTGACAAAAATGTAATGGTTTCGTGCTCCCGTGATAACATCGAAATGGCTGGACCGAAAATTATGCAATTTTGGGAGAAGTTAGATAATTGAATAATGTTTGCAACGTATTGATCAGAATGTACTTTTTTTCACCCGATTTCTGCCAAAAAATCAAGAAAATACGTGAAAATTGGAAAATTTGACGTACTTCTTGATTTTTTTGGTGAAAAATGGGGGAAAAAAAGTACATTCTGATCAATACGTTGCAAACATTATGCAATTATCTAACTTCTCCCAAAATCGATAATTTTCGGTCCAGCCATTTCGATGTTATCATGGGAGCACGGAAGGTCTGCAAGCGGTTTGAAAAATGTGATTCCGCCTCCGACCGGTGGCGCTCTCTGCAGTTTTATGTTTCAAGTTGGGTATAGGGCGTGGTTTAAACAATCCCCATGCCGAGAGGCCATTATTGTACACTCAGTGTCATATTGTAAAGGATTAAACGAGTAATTTTAATACTATTATATTATTATGATTTCTTGGTACTTTTGGAGTTGATCTTGATGCTTACTGTCTCTTTGAATGTATTGGACATGATCATGATTTATCAAGATCATAACAATTCAAAATTTCCATATCTTACCTAGGATTCGATCTAATTACCGGTATTATTTATAGGAGTCGTGCGCTTCGGATCTGTGTCGCAGCCGCGGACAGCCTTTATTTATCCAGCATGCATTTTATTTCATTTATAATATAAGATGCCATTCATGGTGGTTCACACATAGTGCGCAGGTATGATAAGCATATTATGGCACCAAAGGGACGCGGGTTCGATGCCATTATAAGTAATAATCTAACGTAGATCTACTCTCCATTCCACCATATCCACTCATCGTCTTGAGTTGCATTGGATCATCTATTTAGAACCACAAACATCTACCTCATAAGACGGTGTACGAACTGGATATGTTTGGTATATTAACTGAGTTCATTAACTGATTAGAAAATATTGATTTTTTTCTTCACCTAGCGCTTGCTTTGGCATTATAAATTTTGTTGTTTTATTATCCCGTTCGGTGGGAGACTATGTTGACGACGAGTGGTGGTGGTGGTGGTGAAGGTGAAAATAAAATATGTGGGGAAATCCTTGGCGCCTTTGACGCTAACAAGAATATTGAGAATAAATAAATGAAGACATGTGTTTATCGTCAAGCAACCAGTTCCCCTCACACTCCGCGTATCACTCTCGCAAACATCAACAACCATCTATTCTCCAGTAGATAACGAGCCACTCACTTGAGATACATTTGTGAGACGTAATAGCATTCAATGATATGGTCTCGATCAAAACAGTTATAGTTATCTTGTAACTGTGGCAAACTTAATTTCAGGTTTTAAATTTGTAATTTATCTCGATTAATGGGAGTGTGATATTATGTAAACGAAATTCGAAGTATTTTTTTATTAACAATAACATGGCATCTTATAATCGTGCATGTCTATAGTGCGTATTATCTATTGATTATTATAATATTCATAGTATTGTTATAAGCCCGTAGAAACCCAATACATGCATACATGAAAAACCCTCTCATACCAAAAATTCGAGGTCACTAAGTGTAGTGTTCAGTTTTCCTTCCTTCTCAGGATCACCAAGTATGTGAACTTTTTGACGGAAGGTGAATGAGGATATTGACATTTTCATTCTAATTATTCAACTTATGTCCGAACTCCGAATATTATTACAATGACGACGTCGGAGTGATGTTTTTCGGTAGCGGGAGTCGAACTCAATACACGCACTTGCATTTGACCTTGAATGAGTGTTGTGCGAGGCCAACACAGATAACCGTTTCCCGCGTTGTAATGTAATACTTTGGGTCGCACCAATAAGTGAATCACACAGTCGCACCGTCGCACTGACGTCCAACACACATTCTTGAGATAACTTGCCTTGTTGCTGTCAAAATTGTGTTATTTCCATTTTTCCGTTTTCAACCTTGGCCATGATATGATTTTTAAATTTAATTTTTAAGTTTATTAGTGATTGCATATGTTACGATTTTATTGATGATCTTCCTTCAATCAGTCACATAAGTCAAAATATTGTCATATTGCTTAATTATTTCGTCATTTGTTCCTCTCCTTATCCATCATTTACGCTTCTACGATGACGCAGATGTAGAAAATGTGTGGATTTTTTTATTTTTTTATTTTTGGATTGATTTCCATAAAAGTGCAATCTTGATTCCAATATCGGATATAGTATGATACAAATGTAATTAAATCGAGCGGCCAACAAGCCATCATCAAGCAATTCAATATGGAAATTGGCTATGTTTCGATTCGAATGCAAATCTTTCCCTAGTTACGTTCATCGAGTAATAATTAAATAATTATTATGATTGGAATTGCGTTATGAAGACTCCAATATTACAATCTTGAGAAAATAGCTCGTGTTATGTTTATATTTTGTATAATAGTATGTGTGTTTATGTTTCGTTTGCTCTCTACCGGACAAACGACTGTTGTCGAATTTTCACGATGTATATAACTAGAAAAACGCTAAAGTCCCGCCGCGTTGATGGATGAGCTTTTTAAAGTTTTTAGTTTGCGTAGGATATCTTTACTTTTGTGCAAGTGCTTTGTTTTGCTGCCTACGCATTGTAGGTGATTGTTGTCAAGTTTCTTTTGTTTCTTGTTAATTGGTATTATTTACCGTAAAAAACTTATATTAAAAGCTTTATTTCTATGAATTCTGACTAGCTTTTTCAACTTTTTCTTTCAAAAGGTACTACATCACCATAACCTTAATGTTCATGTATAATATGAACGTTGTAGCCCCACCCGTTTGGTCAGAATTGGCCCAAATGGCAAGAAAATATCGTACAAAAAATCAAAAAACTTATATTAAAAGCTTTATTTCTATATATTCTAGCTAACTTTTTTCTTTCAGAAAGCACTACATCACCATTACCTTAATGTCCATGTGAAATATGAACGTTGTAGCCCCACCCGTTTGGTCAGAATCGGCCAAATGTCACGAAAATATCGCACTAAAAATCGAAAAAAATCGTAAAAGTACTATATTTATGAGAAATATTTCTTCGATTGAACCCAAAAACGTAGCAAGTCTAAGTTCAGGGATTTCGAAGGTCCCCTCAAATTTTCATCAAGATCGGATATGCCGTTTGCCCGGTAGAGAGCGAACAAACAGACGGAAAAACAAACAAAAAAACAAAAAAACACCCGAGCTAAATTTTTTGGGGGGTCGGTGAAATTGAAGTCTTCGCTTCGCTCATCCAATTATAGGCCTACTAGGAAAACGCTAAAGTCCCGCCGCGTTGATGGATGAGCTTTGGAAAGTTTTTAGTTTGCGTGGGATATCTTTACTTTTTCATGTGCTTTGTTTTGTAGCCTACGCATTGTAGGTGATTGTTGTCAAGTTTCTTTTGTTTCTTTTCAATTGGTATTATTTATCGTAAAAAACTTATATTAAAAGCTTTATTTCTATGGATTCTGGCTAACTTTTTCAACTTTTTCCTTCAAAAGGTACTACATCACCATAACCTTATACCCGTTTGGTCAGAATTGGCCCAAATGGCACGAAAATATCGCACAAAAAATCAAAAAACTTATATTAAAAGCTTTATTTCTGTAGATTCTAGCCAACTTTTTCAACTTTTTCTTTCAAAATGTACTACATCACCATAACCTTAATGCCCATGTATAATATGAACGTTGTAGCCCCACCCGTTTGGTCAGAATTGGCCCAAATAGCACGAAAATATCTCACAAAAAATCGAAAAAAAATCGTAAAAGTACGATATTCATGAGAATTATTTCTTCGATTGTACCCAAAAACGTGGCAAGTCTAAGTTCAGAGATTTCAAAGGTCCTCTCAAATTTTCATCAAGATCGCATATGCCGTTTGCCCGGTAGAGAGCTAACAAACAGACAAAAAAACAGACAAAAAAAAAAACAAAAAAAAAAAAAAAACATTGGAGCTAAATTTTTTGGGGGTCAGTGAAATTGAAGTCTTCGCTTCACTCGCTTCGCTCGCTACGCTCATCCAATAATGTTTGCAACGTTTTGAACAGAACGTTAATTGTTTTTCCTCATTTTCTGCCAAAAAAAAAACAAGAAAATATGTGAAAATACGTAACATTTATAAAAGTTGTCGTATTTCTTGATTTTTTGGTGGAAAATTTTGAAATAAATTAGCATTCTGTTCAATATGTTGCAAACACTATACAATTATCTAACTTCTACCAAAATTGCATAATTTTCGGACCAGTCATTTCGATGTTATCATGGGAGCACTGAAGGTCTGCAAGCGGTTGAAAAATGCGATTCTGCCTCCGACCGGTGGCGCATATATTATTCTTTATCTATGATCGAGTACTTGGTCTCTTTGGCATATCAGCTACGTTTATTGACTGATACGATTAAATGACTGTGCACTTGTTTATTATCTTCACCTACTGTTTTGAGTTTGGTAAGGTAAGGTGAAATTATGCAATTTTGGGAGAAGTTAGATAATTGTATAATGTTTGCAACGTTTTGAACAGAACGTTAATTGTTTCCCCCATTTTCTGCAAAAAAAAGAAGAAGAAAATACGTAAAAATACCTAAAATTTATAAAATTTGTCGTATTTCTTGATTTTTTGGGTCGAAAACTGTAAAAAAAAATTAGCATTCTGTTCAATATGTTGCAAACATTATACAATTATCTAACTTCTCCCAAAATTGCATAATTTTCGGGCCAGTCATTTCGATGTTATCATGGGAGCACTGAAGGTCTGCAAGCGGTTGAAAAATGTGATTCTGCCTCCGACCGGTGGCGCATATATTATTCTATATCTATGATCGAGTACTTGGTCTCTTTGGCATATCAACTACGTTTACTGACTGATACGATTAAATGACTGTGCACTTGTTTATTATCTTCACCTACTGTTTTGAGTTTGGTAAGGTAAGGTAAAATTATGCAATTTTGGGAGAAGTTAGATAATTGTATAATGTTTGCAACGTTTTGAACAGAACGTTAATTGTTTCCCCATTTTCTGCAAAAAAAAAACAAGAAAATACTACTAATAATAAAATTATTAACCACAATGTAAGAAGCGGGAAACAGTACATATCTTATGATTGCAAAATGAATTGAATTCGATAGTTCCTAGCACTGCTTATCTTCACCTTGACATGGATGCCACCATTCCACTTGTGTCTCCACGTTTCCTTCATTCGTAATTCAACAATAAGTCGCTCAAGACAAACGCAGTACCAGGTTTCATTTTTTTTAGTTTTTATTCGTTGTTTTATTAATTGCCTACTCGTATTTTCAGAATAACGAATAATAGTGTCCTAATAATATGTGTAATAAAATAATCATATTCTATTGGGAATGAGAGATTAAAGACGTGCAATATAATAAAATACCGTAGACAATCGCGAAGTGATTGTGTTTGAAACAACTAACAAGCTACAATTATTCACTCATGTAACTGCGTGCGGGGTCTATGCGCAGTGGGGACCCGCTCAGTCAGTCAGCGAGTGCACAGCGTAACACGTATCCTGGGTGACTGTGAATCATATAGCTCGCCTGCGCTGTTATTGGCTCAAAAATCATGATTGGAATATCGCTAGTCCTGCCTTTTGAGTCCGGTAAAGCATGCTCTTTCTCTCTCTACGTAAATTCCCACGGGTTAAAACAGCACTCTTAATATTTAATACAATCCAGAAATTAAAAAATCCATCCCGATCGGGGTTAGAACCCGAGTCTCCCACTTTCCGGGTGGACACTTTCTGGATTGTATTAAATATTAACAATTCCACCTACGGGAGTGTTTCCCGACTATCCAAATCGAGAAATATACCCTCGCTCATACCTGCGTAAGGTAATGACATTATACATATGTTTGTTTGGTCAATTCAACAGCAACAGTTTTTCGATGCTTTATTGTTCCATCCATTCAAGTTCTATAATGTAACGACAATACAGAACTTAAATAGTTACCGTCTCGGTGGTCTAGTTGGCTAAGGCGTCCACCCGGAAAGTGGGAGACTCGGGTTCGAACCCCGATCGGGATGGATTTTTTAATTTCTGGATTGTATTGAATATTAATTGACAAATATGTAAATGGGTACAACAATATCAAGTAGGCCTAATAGCTATAAATAAATTATGAAACCAAATCATGATATATATATCAGCTATTAAGCTACCTAATTTAAAAGATGATAATGAAAATCGAACGTAAAGTGAAGGAAACTTTGATTAACATGTTCAATTGTATGAAGATTTAAAGATTAATTTTGAACCTACCCAGGAGTAAAATACAGCCACTCCGGCTTGTCACGGATGTTACATTTCACTCTTTATAGAGCTAAAAATCTTAAATTAACTAATTAATTGTAATGTTTTTTACTGAAACAATTGTGTTTACACACTACCTACCATAAGGTGAAAAAGATTTTTAAATGAACTGTAATTTTTAGATATATTGAGTGAAATGTGGTGTCACGGATGTTACATTGTTTGGGAAGTGGATCCCGGATCATCATCAAAAGATAGAAAATTCAGGTCCCTGACCCAGACAGCTACATTTCCATATACATAGAGCTTATCCATGAAAGATGAACCCTTATAATCACCCATTCATTGTTTTAAAAATAAATTATATTAATTGTTATGATTTTTTTTGTTTATTCTTAGTTACAAATTCAAGCATTCCTTATCTAGGCCTATAGTATCTAAATTTTTTGGGTTCAAAATAAAATTGTAAAATAACATAAAAAGGATGTTAAGGAGTTGCTGAGGCTGGCGCGGAGACAAGTTTAGACTCTAGCATTCTGTTTTTTCCGGGTAAACGGTTTATAACACTGTTATCAAATTTCACGCTATTGGTAATAAAGAATAAATCTTTGCTATCCAGTAGGCCTACGCATATTTCTAAATTACCTAATTAATAGATTTTGAATTAAAATTTAGTGAAATCACCGAAATTTACTCCATTTTGGTCAACTTCGGGAATTTATTCCAAGTAAACAGATTTTTTAACTCAAATTTGCATACTGGATATCAACGTTTTTAAATCAATGTGAACGCGTAGGTTAATTTGTTTTTATCCTAAGATAAACGGTTTGGTGGGAATTTCCAGAATTGGAATCCTTGTTTTGGATTTCTTTTTTTTCACGTTTTGGACTTAGGCCTATGTCTCGCAATGGATTTTTAAGGCTTAATTATTGCAACCAATTGCGGATATAAATATAAATGTACTTTAATAACATCCATGCAAAATTTGGTAATGATATTACCAACCGTTCAGCAGAAATCATGAACACCTGAGTGCGCGCATTCGAGTTGGGCCAAGCTCGGCTCTTAACTCTTAACGTATTTCCTTTATAATTATAGTTTTCCAATATGTTATGTTTTATAAATGTTTACATAAACTTACAAATAGGTAGGGTAGTGTTGTTTTTATAATAATACAAACTTTTACAAACATGTAATAGGCTACAAATACTATCGAAGTTTGAAATAATAGTGACAAGGACCATACATTTCCCGTATTAAAAATTTAGACAAGAAAAAGATTAGGCTACACATCAGCAATTTTATTTTTAAATAAACCCCTTCAATACAATTGATTGATCATATTTCAAGTGTGTAATCACATCACAATCTTTCAACAACATCCGCGACATGTAACATCCGTGACACTATTTCTCAGAAATGTTTAAAGCTATGAACACTTAAAAAATGTTAAAGGTTAGCCTACAAGTACATTGTCAACATCACCAACTTGCAGCAAAATATAAGAACTATTATACACCAAAAAACAACTTATTTGCCTTTATTGTCACGGATGTTACATCACAAACATGATTACATTATTCATTAATAAATGGTGTGATATAATTACATAAAGACTTGAAATTCACAGTTTAGATTCTTCACACATGACCTTTACTTGTGAACTGCTTAAAATGGAGGTACCAGCTGATTCTTTAGAACACCAGGCTGCCAACTTTTTGTAAAAAATCATCTTCCACTTACACCAACAAAAGCTATCATTTCAATGGCAAATACAGACTAATAGTTATTTTACAAAAAAAAAACTATTTTTGGTTTCATAAAATTACATGCATCATCTTTCTAATGGTTAAAACCTTTTTTTTTAATTTAATTTTTTTAATTTTTTGTACTTTTCCCCTTTTGAGCCGGAGTGGCTGAATATTCATGTGTCCAAGAAAGCTGTGAAAATGAACAGTTTGAATCAGTTCCTTAGCTTTGGAGCCTTTATTATTGTTGGTTCTGACCTCAGGGAAGCGCAAGTGTTGGCTAAAGAAATGTAGGCCTATTTCTCGATTTGGTTATCGGGAAACACTCCAGTAGGTGTAATTGTTATTATTTACTACAATTCATCTGAATCTGAATGGATGTATAATACAACTACAATTCAGAGATTACAATGTACCCGTCCTGATGGTCTAGTGGTTAAGACGCCTGCCTGGAATGCGGGAGACCCGTGGTTCGAATCCCGGTTGGGGCGGACTTTTTTAATTTCTGAATTGTAGTAAATAATATGAAATACATACTGTAATTAAAAATTATGTATTTGAACTCAAGATGAATAAAGACTTTTCTTTACCTTATCTTATCTTATCTTATCTCATCTTGACTTATCTTGACTTATCTTGACTAAAGTAGTGTTCAGATCAAAGATAATAACATGTTATGAAGAAAAACAAACGATCAAAACAAACTAACCTATGGAAAACAAGCTTTTTTCGCGTCAGATTTGAAATCTGGTGCCCGCCTCTTGTGATGACAATTGCGTCATAGGCCTACTGCTCTCGGCTGCCACACCGTGCCTTCTGTCCTCAGTCGCGCTTTGCTCTTATCATTCAGTTGCCAGTCGATACTCGCTTCAGACAGTGGTCTTCAAGTGACATTTTGTTAATACATGGTTAATTAATTATGTGTGTTCAAGTGTAGCAATATCTCTGGTAAAAAGGCATCTGTCATTACATTCATTTCCTGACAAACTAAGAAAACCAGACATGCTACATCAGCAGTGGTTGAATCAAATAAAGAGATCATATTTTGTGCTAAGCAAGTACGTGCGTGTGCTCAGAACATTTTCTTGAGAATGATTTGGAGATCGGTGTAAAACTGAAGACTGAACTATATAAGACCTGCCTGATTGGAATGTAGGCCTACGGGTTCCCGCAAAGCCGGTCTCTTGAATGGAGGTGTCACATCCCAGGCCGAAACATAGACGCGTAAACATGCCCTCTTTTGTGATTAGCGTTATTTTTCTTTTGGTTTTAAGTGAACATTTTCCCTTTGTTCATGCCGCCAACTTGTGGTCCCCTGCCTTACTCTTGACGCAATCTTCCAGCATTGCATTGTTACCTACCGTTTAATTACCATAATATCATTAATGTTTTCAATCTGCGAGACTAGAAGTAATAAGATCAAAGCAAAATGCGGTATAAAGCATTAAAATAAAACAGATCTTATTAATCCTATAGAATGGAGAGAGATAGTGCAGAGTCTGGCCTTTCTTTATCTTGCTAACAAGCTATTTGTATATACCCCTCGCCCCCGCAGTAAACCCACTCAATGTGACCTTGACAGATAGCTGATAGCTGACGCAGACGTTGTGTTAGCACAGTCTGCTCCTCGCTATTACAAACGACGATGTGATGGCAAATTCCCATTCCCTGGCACACAATTATTAATTATTGGACAACATTACTTCTAGGCTTGAATGATATTTGATGAGACCAGTACTGGCCTATTCTCAGCTGCCTACCGCCGCAGCTTGTTTTTTGAATCTGCTCCACACTCAACTCAACTTAGGTTCAAATAAATATTGTTTTGCCCTGGATCCGGATATAACCAAAAAGGCAAAATTTAAAGTAACGTCAAAATAAAACACAGAAGTATAGCGATTTCCGTGCGTGACTTGACTACACTTACACAGCGTGCTTGCTTTACCCGCAGACCGCGCCACAGTTGGCGTCACATGAGGAGGCATTGCCAAGGCACAGGATTTCAGTAGGCCTAAATATTTTTTTCACGGAGGAATTGTTGGTCGATTTCTTTGATTTTTGTTTTGGCGTATCCAAATTAGTGTCTCAAAACTAATGATTACGTTTTTCAAGATGAGATACCGGTAATCTCTTTAAAAAAAACATGTAGGCCTAGCCCTAACCTTTTTATTTTCTCAACAACATATCACAAACTCAGCTTATTCTGATGTTAATTTAATAGTTTTCTTTTTTTTAAACAAGGTAGGCCTACACTAAAAAGTTGAATGTAAGTTTCAGTAAAAAATATGACTTAAGTGTTGAATGTTCATTTAGGCCTAAAACTAAAGATAAACCTTTTCTTGTTTTCAGTAGACCTCTGCCTTATTTATCCAGGACTCTCAAAGACGTACTGAGACTCAAGATCATCTGACACATCAAGATTATGTAGGACCTAGTGTATAACAGCTTCCAGCAAATTTCTGACCAAGGTTGTTTCATGTAGACTTGTGACAGAAGGAATTTATTAGCAACTTAGTAGGCCTAGGCCCTATATTGAAATAACAAAAATAAACATTTTTGGATGGAATAGTTCTAGTGAGGCATGCTTAATCCAGCAGGCATTTTGCAATAAAGCTGCTTAAAAAATTAAGAATGTAGAAGAAGTTGCACAATGGAGGAATGTGCGAGTATTGATGTGAAAAGAGATTGCGACCAACAGCCAGACGAGGCTCTTTCCAAACAAAGCCATGAGCTCATTGTTAGCCAAATGAATCATGTTAGTCAACCCGATGGACCAAGTTTCGACCAGGATGACCCATTTCCTCGAGTGCTTGCTGCGCATAGTCCACAAGATATGGATTCAATATACATGAAAGATGAACCATCATCTCAAGAGTCTGTGGTAAGTTTTCAGTTTTTGACTTTATAAGTTATTCATAGGGCTGTGCAAATTAGTAAAAATGCCTTCCTGGATACAATACCTGTCAATCTTACGGTCGGGTAGCCCACCTGAAATTACGAAATTTAAAGATTGTTTATGATTAAAAAGAAAGATTGGAGAAGCGTTGACAGGTTGGGAAAACAAAGAAAACATAAATCCCAGCCTGAAGGGCTGGGGGCGACAAAACTTTTCATCTGCTGATGACAACTGCAGAAAATTTAAAGTTGTTAGGGCCTACCTTAATCCACGACGCGAGCTGATTTTTAGTAGCCACTATCTGCCTGATGAGTCCCAGAACGACGAAACGCATCGTGGATTAAGGTAACTTTAAAAACGCCTGATTGTCACTGGTACTGTCCACAAACAATAGTCGAGTGCGTCGCGCATCAAACCAAATATTGATCAATACAAAAGCGTTTTTTTTTTTTTTTTTTTTAACTAGGCCTATCTGTCACAGGCTTGGTGTGGTGATTGATCCCTGTTCGACCTTGTTCCTTGTCGGAACTTTTCATTTGTCTAAGATTAGTAGTGTCTGTTTCTGGCCTGGTTGTAGATGTTGTCGTACGTAAAGTAGGCTTAATAATTTGTAGGGTTGCTGCGGGATCGGGTATTGTATCCATATAATGACCTTAGTTCTCATTTATACTTCAACTAGTGCAGGTATTTTTAACGATGTACTCGGCATTGATTCTTGTTTACTTACTGCACTCCACATCGTGCTTTAAAAATCGTCTTATATACATTATACAAGTGAATTAAAAAATAACCACTGACTAATTGTCTCCTACCGCAAAATCACTGCACTAAGTACACTTACTAGTAAGGATGCACATTAATACTTTTCATTATCGATTATCGAATAGTAGATGTCATTATCGAATCAATATTATCGGTATTACTGTAGTATTCATGAGACCTTGCAGATTCACAGGGCAGTGAGTTACAACAGAGAGAAAAGACAATATAATAAAGCGGACCAAATCTTACAAATGGTTACTTATTTCATTCAAACTTTTTAATGTATTTAACCCTATTCAAGTATTAAATACCGGTACTGTGCTTTATTCTAATCCACCGGTATTTTAGTGGCGACGAGTGAGAAAACGCAGGTTTGTACATGAAATTCCGTTACTTCTTCTTCTACAATATGAGTTTAAAAAATGGGCTAGGGTACACCCGTTTGAGATTCATGGTCTTGAGACTTCAGTAGGGCCTAAGCTTGCGGTGGACTAGCTGTTTACGTAATTTTGAGCTTTACATCCCGTCAATGTTATAATTTCTCCTCAATTATATCGGGTTGCGAAAGTATAACTTGTGAAATTTTTATTAGGTATCAATAATGACTTTTGATTATTGGTTTTCTAGATTTTATCCAATATTGATTATCGATCCATAATAGGCCTATTGATTATCATGTACATCCCTACTTACTAGGAAAACGCTAAAGTCCCGCCGCTTTGATGGATGAGCTTTTTAAAAATATTAGTTTGCATGGTATATCTTTACTTTTGCAAGTTCTTTGTTTTGCTGCCTACGCATTGTAGCTGATTGTTGTCAAGTTTCTTTTGTTACTGTCAATTGGTATTATTTACCGTAAAAAACTTATATTAAAAGCTTTATTTCTATAGATTATGGTTAACTATTTAAACTTTTTCTTTTAAAAGGTACTACATCACCATAACCTTAATGTCCATGTATAATATGAACGTTGTAGCCCCACCAGTTTGGTCAGAATTGGCCCAAATGGCACGAAAATATCGCACAAAAAATAAAAAAAATTATATTAAAAGCTTTATTTCTATGGATTCTGGCTAACTTTTTCAACTTTTTCTTTCAAAAGGTACTACATCACCATAACCTTAATGTCCATGTATAATATGAACGTTGTAGCCCCACCCGTTTGGTCAGAATTGGCCCAAATGTCACGAAAATATCGCACCAAAAATAAAAAAAAATCGTAAAAGTACGATATTCATGAGAAATATTTCTTCGATTGTACCCAAAAACAATACACCTCTAAGTTCAGAGATTTCGAAGGTCCTGTCAAATTTTCATCAAGATCGGATATGCCGTTTGCCTGGTAGAGAGTTAACAAACAGACAAAAAAACAAAACAAACAAAAAAAAAAACACCCGAGCTAAATTTTTTGGGGGTCAGTGAAATTGAAGTCTTTGCTTCGCTCATCCAACTACCACTTTTCCACCAACACAATGTATTACATATCAACTTGTCACCCTTGTTTAACGATCATAAATAAGCCATTATTAGCCATGATGACAACTAACAAACCAAAAAAAAACTGCAAATTGTAGATTATGATTCGAGTAATGTTTCCGTCAATGAATTGAATGCGATAGATTTCCTGATTCTGAATATTCCTGTCAGAAAGCAGCAGTGCGGAAGCAATAAAGTGTGGGCGCGAGATTTCAAATCTTAACCTTTTGAAAAGTATGCCCGGGCGTTAATAAACGTGCGCGCTCGAGCGGCCTGCTAGAGTATGCCCGTTCATAAACGTTTTGATGCTTTTGGGTTGCACAGTAATTCAGGGCATGGGTGCATCGAGCTGTAGCTCGACCATGCAGTAGTGACAACATCTTGAACTATTTGGTGAAACATTTGGACAAGATTTGATCTATTTTTAGTGTTTTTGTGAAAACATGCATTATGCAACGGAGTTTACTATTACTTTTGGACCGTAATCCGTTGAATTGAGAAAAGTCGTGAAACATAATTTTACCTCCTTAACTAGTGCAGTGGCGAGTTCTTTTGCGCTAGACGCCCCCACAGTGGCTACTTTATTTCACGGTCAAGGAGCGAAAGCAGAGCGGGCGCGCGAGCTCTTTGACATTTCTAGTTCAATAAACTTTTAAATTTATCTCCTGTTGATTTAGCCTAGGCAATTCAATGAATGGAAACCGAGGTCTAGGCCCGCCTACATAAGACCAGCCTGCTTGTTACACGACAATAATCACATCAACATCTGAATAATCCCGCGCATTTGAATTACTCTGATTTCTAAATATCAGACTCGCCGTCACTGTCTGACACTTCTACAACAGTATTCCTATCAAATTCACCTTCACTTTCAATATCACTGAAATAATTCTCACTACAAACAATCAATAATACCATCAATATCAATAAACATCAAAGAACACGCTAACGAGATGTTGACTGCATCGTGTAACACACCTATCCCAAAACTCCTCCCTAAAAAAGGTGGAGTTTCTTCAGCCAACCAGTGAAAAAATGTATTCACATGTAGCCAGTGAGCCAATGAGTAAACTAGCACTGAGATTTCAAAGCCAGCGGGAATATTTAAACTCAAACATAGCTCGTCACGTCCACTGTTGGAGCGTTTCAAAATGCGTATGACGTAATATTACGTCCAGAGCGCTGCGGGGACAAACCTGTCGTGACGAGATAACTCGTCATAGCCACTGAACTGGTTAAAAAATGTAATAGGCTGACCAGTATATTTCTCTCTTTTAGCAAGAACGTGGCTCTTGGATGGAGGAGTCGGTTAAGATTCGTCAGAATGTAGTTGACATGCTGGAATTCGTCAGCTACCAGTTACAAAACACCCCGCCAGGAGAGCCAGCCGAGCAGCATGATGAGACGACGGAGGCAGAAGACAACCACGCTGGAGAAGAAGACAACATCACAAGGCTACACATGCCAACCGATAACATTGCTTTTGCAGGAAGTGAGGTAGGGGGCCTACCTAATAAAAGTGTACTTTTACAGCATTTTGTTGTGATTGGAATGCGGTGGTGGAAACACCCCTTTATGTTGGAACAAAGTACACCATTATTACGAAATAATCATTACACCGAAAAATGGTAATGGTTCGGCCCAAATTCCTATGTACGTAATGTTAAACAAGTCAATACAACGAAAAGATCATTTTAACGAACTAATGTTTTTGCCTAAGACGACTAAAAGTCATTTTGTGTTTTAATCGATTTCTCACGGATAAATTATCGCACATTTATAAATAAATAAATAAATAAATCCGTATTTAGAGTCGACCCACTCAGTCTTATTTAACTGATTTTCAGTGGGGGACAGTAAACCAAAGTGACCAAGCCAACTCGGCAGGCCCTGACGCAATCGACGAGTGAACGATAACCAACCAAAGATCGATAATTTTAATAGGAAATATAGCAATCGGTGCGAACACCCGCGGATTAACGCCAGAATCAACAAGGCCGATTCAGAACAACTTTAAATTTATTTTGTGCCTCGTTGCTAGGACGACTCCAAAATCACCGTTTACAAATTCCTAAGACAAGAACTGATGGGCTTAAGTCCAAATCAGAAGTTTAAAAACTTCTGACTTTAGCGGGAATCGAACCCTGGCCTGGACGGACCTTCTGCATTGGAAGCAGGTAGGCTAACCGCAAGACCAACGAGCCACATTGTTTGATACTAGGCGCAAAAATTAGGAAATCAGCTGGTACTCAAATAAGCAACATATAAACCATGATTTTGCGACGTAACCGTTGTCTCTACCGATCATGGTAGACATCATTTTTGTAGGGAATTATAAGGGGAATATTTTTGCTGTGGAAACTTTTCGACTATCTTCCGCCTTTTGAAAATATACGAAAACTATTACTTTTGTGTGCAGACATTTTCCAAGATGGCGGCCAACGCTCCAGCCGATAATTAATTCCTTTTTTCCTTTTATAAGGACACTTTCTGGAAGGTCTGTGTAAAAATTCAGCTTGCCCGGAATTTTTGTTTTAAATCATCTCAAATGGTCCTTCGTTGCTTGGCCTTAAAATAAAAAACAAACAAAAAAGAAACAAGTAGGCCTACTTTCAGTAGTACTTATATTAGCCCTACAGTTATAAAATTGTTTGTGATATAAAAATTACCAAGCATGCCCTGTTTATAAGTTGTAGCTTGTAAATAAAATACTCCATTGAGTCCATTGGTACACTCACTTATTTTATAATTTATTTATTAATTAGGCCATTTATTTAACATCTATCCTGTACAGTTAAAAAACTGATTTACAAAGGACAACTAAAAAATCTAATTTTATAAATACAGACACAATCAAGAACAAAAGTCAAGTAAAATTTGAAATAGTTGGATGAGCAAAGAAAAGACTTCAATTTCACTGACCCCTCAAAAAATTTGAAATCTCTAAACTTAGACTTGCCACTTTTTTATGTAAAATCGAAGAAATATTCCTCATGAATATTGTACTTTTACGATTTTTTTAAAATTTTTAATGCAAGATTTTTGTGACATTTGGGCCGATTCTGACCAAACGGTTGGGGCTACAACGTTCACATTTCACATAGACATTAAGGTTATGGTGCTATAGTGTCTTTTGAAAGAAAAAGTTGAAAAAGTTATCCAGAATCCATAGAAATAAAGGTTTTAATATGAGCTTTTTTGAAGTGTATAACAATTGTTACTATAGAAACTTGACACACATCACCTACAATGCGTTCATAAGCAATCTTTCGGGCCTACAGATATTTGACATTCTAATTACCCTAGCAATTAGTACTACTTTATAAAAATTATTCTAATTTAACAAAAATGATTTTGCAATGGAACTTGAAGAAGTAAAGAGATCCCACGCATACTAAAAACTAAAAGAAGCTCATCCATCAACGCGACGGGACTTAAGCGTTTTCCTAATAATATTACAACAACAATGCATAGGCCCTAATTGACTTTAAGGGGGGCTTCCAAACCTCATTAATTGTAACTAAATTGAATGTAGAATCGAAAGATTTTCACCTGGGCAAGCCCCGGACGTTATTTTTGTATCCTTACCTGAAAAAACACTACCCCACAACAACCCTTGAAAAATCCACGGGCGAAGCCCCTGCCGCCGGAGGTTTTTTTTTGGGTTCTGTGTTATATTTGGTGACCTAAAATGTGATTTGAGGCGACATCTAACATTAAAAGAACGTTTAAAAGAAAGCTAATAAAAAATAATAACTCATGGCCTTAAGCTTTGCCAAGGTATAAAATAAAGACTTTTATTAATATGGCATTACCAACTCCTTACGTCACGTCATAGGAGTTCAATTCTCGGTCAATGTGAAGTAGGCCTACCACCTACTGGATTTACGTCTATGTTTTCATTAGGATGGGCATTGGGCAAGGTCACTGATTTTATAATTAAAATAAACACTACTTTCATTTATTATGAACACACATAACAAAAACTTGTAGAAATACAGCCAAACCTTACACACTCAAAAGGAATGAGATCTAAAAAAAGGGCCAAGCTCATCTACCCTTCCACATAAAGGTACAGTGTCCCATAACAGCATCCTCGAAAAGCTTGGCAAAATAGAATTTGCGATTATTAATTTAACGTAATAGTTTATCCAAGTTCTTTTTTTCTAATTAATTTTAAACATCTAATAACATGCAAATTCTATTTTGCCAAGCTTTTCGAGGATGCTGTTATGGGACACTGTACGTTTATGTGGAAGGGTAGATGAGCTTGGCCCTTTTTTAGATCTCATTCCTTTTGAGTGTGTAAGGTTTGGCTGTATTTCTACAAGTTTTTGTTATGTGTGTGATCTCATTACTTTTTCAAGTTCCATTACAAAATTATTTACTAAAAATATAATATTTTTATCAAAGTTGATTTAAATTCTATGGTATTAGCAGTAACAATATAGGATGTAAAATATCTAGACCCGGATTCATGTACATCCTGGGTATAGGTGGTATAACCATGGTATAACGACGGTATAAGGACTGGACCCCAATTCTTGAGTTCGTGGGAGATGAGTTGAAAACGCAATTTGAAAACGAAGTCGTTTTCGTTTTCGAAGGAATTGGTATTCTTGAACGGTATCGTGGAAAACGTCATGGGTTGTGAGTTGAAAGCATTGATATTAAACCCCTATAGTAGGCTAGATTAGCAGTCTCCTATACCTCCGCACAGGCGCGAGCGTAGCAAATTGAAGACTCAACCGGCCCATTTCAAGATGGCAATTTGGTGTTTTAATTTATGCTTTTTTAATGCAATAAAAGTATTTTACTGGATTGTTTGATATGGTTTTAGCTTGTGCAGCATGGTATTAAACAAAAGAAACAATACGAAGTGATTGCATAAGGGAATTTAGTAATCATTTGGTGTTAAAGGCTAGTATGCTTACCTGTCAACCTGGCGGCAATCTTGAGAACTATTTGACCACAAATCGCTCCCATTTGATTAACATGTAAACTGTCATTTTAAGATGGCTTCTAATTGTACCGGAAGTGGACCACCGACTGCTGGTCTAGCCAATTGGCTTGTTCACGCAAAGCTCCGCGCAGATCGCGCCACTGCACTAACCCCCAAAACCAGAGTCCACTAGATACTTATTCCGAGCTGCTTGTTAGGTATCTAGTGGACCCTGCCCAAAGACCGTGGCGGTGTTTGAAATAAACTATGTATAGCAGGCTCTGCATTCTTCCTAGATTGTTTGTTTACGTATTGTTTTACCATTCCTTCTTTCTTAAATCAATGGTTTTACGTAAGTAGTCGTACGGCCTATTTCAAGTAATTTTATTAAATAGCATATTTTGGTTGTTTAAACTTTAAACAATGAAAACGTGAACGATAGGAAAATTAATAAGAGCTGAAAGCACATGGATGGCGCCCTTGAAGTCTAAACCTGGGGCCAAGCACTGTTATTGAGATTAGACCTAGGCCTACTTGGAATAAGGCTACTAAGGACTAGGGCCTAGGCTTTTCTTCAGCATTAGATGTAGACCTAGGCATATCAATATCATGGTATTATAAATTAGCAAGTATAGGCCTAGGCCCTACTTGCATACGCCTCAGCAAAGCCTAGGGCTTAGTCCTAGCCAATGTTGATTTGTTGACATGAGAGAGGTTACGTAGGCAGGAGGCCAAATAAAGACACATTCAGTGGCGTAGCTACCGCCCCCGCAGCCCCCGCGACTGCGGGGGGGGCCCTGGCCTGACTGGGGCCCTCGGGGCCCCTGTCAGGTTACAGAGGGACCCTTCATCTTTCGAACTCAATTTTGAAGTAAAAAATCTCTCGCAGAACTTATCCCCCAAAATTACATCTTTTGTAAAAAAAATACGCATTAGTTCAAGTTGTCAAAGAGAAGAATGAACCGTGATAACCAATTTTACGCATATTCACTTCAAAAATGCACACCTCTAAACAATTTGCACAATTTTGTCAAATCACCCGAGTTGAACATGGCCAATCATCTGTGAAATGACTACTGCCAGTTCTGTCAATCTTTTTTTTAATTTTATAAAGAACTGGGTCGTATTAGTAAAGTAAGATTATTATCATAAGTAGGTAAGTGATTATTTTGTATATTATTATTTAAAAGTGATGCAAGTAATCCATCCACTGTTGTTAGTTACTAATTTTTGTCGTTAGATTTGTTGATTGGTGTGTGTACGTAAATGTATGCAAGTTTACAAATGTGTATTTTCTGTGGTGTTTTCATTTATCATTATTGTGTTGATATTATTAATATAACATAATGGTTTTAGTAAATAAATGTATTAGGGATGTCATCGAAATCGCGTTTTAGGCCATCAAACATAATGTAGGGCCCAAAAATTTTTCACCTACGGTGTAAATGCCTCCGGCGGCTGGGGCTTCGCCCCAGACCCCAGCTATTCCGCGCAAGTCGCGGGGGGGCCCAGGAAATGTTGCTACGCCACTGGACACATTGTCAGTATATTATGTGTGATTGTATTTATTTGAAGTAATAAACACGACAGTATGCCCTCCTCTCTCCTTACACGAATACACACAGTAATTGGGCATTTTGCTTTCAACATAAACCTATGCAAACTGACAGTAAAAATAGTAGGCTGCTGACAGCTATGAGCAGCCATGACACCCGCAAGTTGGGCTATCACCGCCGTCTACACTCTACATCCGCCTTTACAGGCATCCAGACGGCGGTGGGGGGTTAGTACAATAGCGCAGCGTGGTGAGTAAAAGTCGCAGTGAACAAGCCAATTATATAGGATGTCTATGGTTGAAAGAGTATCACGAAATCCAAACACTTTAAAAAGATTTGCGTATAGCAAAGAGCTCGAAAAAGTTCTATATTTATTCTAGATCGCAGTGCCTTCATAAACGCGAGCCAATCGAAAGACAAGTTGTATGAAATGATTTGATTGTTGCAATTATGTAAACAACAGATGAGCAAGTTCATATCAGAACAATGTTGTGCTGGCATAGGGTTGGCTAGGCTTGTCAAAACATGTAATGTTAGTATGAATTTTACTAGTCCTATAGCCAAATGGAACTTTAGACCTACACTTTTGCATTATAAATAATTTTCCACATCTGGGCCTAGGCCAGGGACGGTTTCTGATTTGTTTTATGAGAGTATAATGACACCTTTTCTCGTTCCACACAAAGAAGAAAATTTTAAATGTCCGCTATTTGTTACGTATCGCACTTTCCCGCCTAACTCTGCTTATACCGTCAACAAGTGTCAAGTAACTATGGTTACTTGTTGATTGTATGCCAAGTGTTTAAGGCTTATTTTAAAACCTTTATTTGGAAGCCTTCCAACAAACTTTTTCAACTTTTTTTTTCAAAAGAGACTATATTTCTATAACCTTAATGTCCATGTAAAATATGAACATTGTAGTCCCACCCGTCTGGTCAGAATCGCGGGCCGACGTATTAGATGTTAGCAGGAGCAGTAGTAGGCAGTAGTAGGCAGTAGCTAACATCCTTAAAGTGATTTTGAGCATGTTTCAAGCCATTTTTTCACCAAGAAGGAATAATCGTACCCCAATAAAATTTGGCATGTGTTGTCAGGTACCTAAATCCCCTCGATTGTGATAGTTTTCAAGTTCACATCACGTTACATGACGGCTGGGTAACACCTCGAAATCACCCCAACTCTGCTTGGTGTATAAGGTGCTTGAGTGTGTAGCGCACCGCGGCTTGGCTGCGGCGCCCTAACGGGCACCTAGATTCATAAAACTAAATCCAAGATCGCGGTAGCCCTAGGCCCTATTGTGATTTCAACCTAGCCTAGGGACCTAGCAGCTGACGTTTGCAAGTCTGCGAGATGCTAGACAAGTTTCACGATTTCATATTATACAGTTACACTTATTATCAGGAGGATGTTGCACGGGATTTAGGGCTGTCGGTGGATTCTCATATTTCTCTCCAATAACGTCAGATAAAAACATAATTAAGAATGGTTTCGTCTGAATTAAGAATGGTTTCGTCTGGTTTCGTCGTTCGCGTCTCTTTGTTACGTGCGTTGTTGGGTAGCCTGGAACTTGGCCTTGACTTTTTGATAGATCGTTTTTGGCGAGTAGTTGGTAACAGGCCATGCTGCGCATCAGGTTATGCGCGGTAGTTGTATTGCAGACGCGGCGATTCAAATGCTAGATAGTAAAAAAAGCGCGGCTGCACGATAAGTTATCTGCGAGTGTCAATTTTCCAACTCGCAAGCAACAAATTTTCACTCGCAAAATGCGAGCGTGTGAGTGGGATTTTCAAGGGTTGCCCCACAATCTTTTGGGAATACCCAGTGAACAGTTTGTTCTGGGGAGAACACTGTATTCACTTCTAGAGGTCTAATAATATATCATCACATTATTTTCTCAGGATGAAGAGATCTTGCCAGACATGGGAGGTTCAAGTTCTTGTCTCTCGTTTGTCTCGTGGGCACCCGAGATTACAGGTGCCAACACCGGCAGCGATAAGAATGAAACCACCTCCCCAAGCTACGATGACTCGCAGGAGGATTCGAACTACGGCATGCCGCCGGCGCATCATCTGTTGAAAGAAGAAAGCCTCGAAACTGTAACGTGTGAACCCGACGCAGAGCCAACGGAGAGTAAAATGGGAATATGTGCACCGGTGGTAAGTAAGGTTTGTTCTATGTAGGGGTGTGTGAGTAGCTCTTTTTCAAGTCGAGTTGAGTTTGAGTACCTACCAAACTACTCGTGATTATCAAGTTGAGTCGAGTAGTAAACAAAAATCTTCAAATCTATAAGTTGTTTTTGTATGTATGCAATCTAATTACCAAATTAATACTCTTAATAATACAGGGGGCCAAAATAGTTCAACATTTCTGTTTTACATGGTACAAGTTATAGGGTTGCCGTTTGATAGGAATTTTCGTATCGATAATTGAGTGCATGAAATCGATTATCGATCGATTAATATCGATATTTTTTACGTCGATCTGATTTTCGATAATCAAATCAAAATAAACGTTTTTTCTCGCATACGAGAAGAACCATTTGCGAGTATATGTTTAGTTCCTTGTATCATACATTTACGTACGTGGTTTGTGATGAATTAGTGATGATAGAGTTTATTTCATGAAAATAAAGTAAGTGCAATGCGTGACAGTATGCCACGAGTTGCCAGTCTGTCCGCGGGCAAGCTCACACTACGAGATCACTGCTGTAAGCAGCGCCTGGCAGTGGCTTGAGCCGGCCGGTGGGAGAGAGGGCGAGAGAGGGGGGGATACATGAGAGGCGGTCGCTGTGCGCTGGGAGATGCGCAGTTCAATTCAGTCAAGTTGTCATTCACGACAGTCGGTTACACATCACGGATCAGATTCGAGACCCGAGAAAACTATTTAGTATTTAGCAGCGTATAGCGGAACGGCACTCTATGAGAATACTTCAATTCTAGTATAAAAGCATGAAATTTGGCATGATGATCGATCATACCCTACTGATGATTTAAGGGAAGGGGGCCAATCAAAAATTTACCCAGGAACTCCTAAAATCAAAGATGGCATCCAAACATAGCCTAATTTTTTTAACATTATGGTCCTATGTTATTGTTGTTGTTGTTGTTATTATTGTTATTGTTGTTGTTACGAACGTACTTTCAAGTACTGAATATATAATATAATCAGAATAATATAATATAATAATAAAATATAAGTCAGAAACCTCTCAAAATTAAAGATGGCTGCCAAAAGATCAAAGTTTGTCATTTATTAACGGATTTGATTGAATATCGGTTTCTACGCGTATATTGAGCTGCTGAGTTTCATTTTGATTGATTGATTGGATATTGCTTAACGTCTCATTGAGGTTAAAATATTTATTGTTGTTGGGTGCCAGGCAGGGAGGTCGAAAGTCATGGTGGGCTTAACTAGCGACAGGTAGGCCATCCTCTTGACGCGCGGCGTGCAGGTTGCGGGCCGCGAAACCCAGCATCTGCGCCGCCTTGGTCCGCACGATGTCGGTGTGCACGTTCCATCAGAGGTCGCTTGTGATGTGAACGCCGAGAAGGCGCTGCTTGCCGACGTACTCGAGTGGGACACCATCGATGCTGTACTGTACATGAAGTTAAGTGGGGTGCGCGCGCACATGATGTCCATCATTTTGCACTTGAGGGCGTCGAGCGACATGCCTTTGTTGTCGCACCAGATCTGAATGTCGTCTAGGTCTTGGGTGACCACTATGCAGTACAGCGTGTCGTCGTCAGCGTACTGGAGCATTTGGATCCTTGCCGAGGTAGGGAGGTCAGCTACATAGACGTTAAATAGTAGGGGGCCGAGCACACTTCCCTGGATGACGCCCGAGGGCACGTCACAAAATTCTGAAAGCTCGCCGTTGAACTGGACGAACTGCTTGCGGCCGACCAGGAAACTCACCAACCACCTAAGCAAATTGCCCTTAATGCCATAATGCTCGAGCTTGGATAGTAGACGCACGTGCGGCACTTTCTCAAACGCTTTAGACCAATCAAGGAAGACACAGTGAATGTGCGCTCCGCTCCGCTCTTCCAGCGCCGCCGTCCATGCGTCAATGGCGCCGGCGAGGAGAGTGGTGCAAGAACGGTGCTGATGAAAGCCGTGCTGCGCCGCAGGGATGACGTTTTGGTTCTCGAGGAACTCGCTCGTCCGGTCTCGCACAAAACGTTCCATCGTCTTACCGACCTGTGAGGTAATGCTGATTGGCCGGTAGTTCTTTATGTATCTCTTGTCTCCGTCTTTGTAGATCGGTGCAACAGACGCCTTTTTCCATTCCGTTGGAATGCCCTGTTCAAGCGCCATGTTGAAGAGGTGGGCAAGTGAGTCGCAGATAGCGTTAGCAGAGTTTTTGAGCAGGATTGCAGGCACGCCGTCTAAGCCCGCTGCGGTATTAGCCTTGGTCCCCCGGAGAAGCTTTTTTATGTCAGCGAGCAAGCAAGGCAGCTCGCTCATGGTGGGCTGCTCTGAAGGCTGGGTGGCGGGCGCGTTTCCCTGATGGACGGGGAAAATGTTATCTGCCCGCGAGAAATTGCTCTGGAAAGCCTCACTGAAACAGGCTGGCTCTGGCTGGCTGGCTTTGGCTCTGACACGGTTCTCCCCTTACCTTGAAACTCGCTGCATTGTTTGGAATAGTTTCCTTAGAATTAATGTAGCGCCAAAAGAACTTTCTGCTGTCTGCACCTCGCCCAAGTCCTCACATTCAGTTGTCCTTGGCCGTCCGGAGGGCCACCTGTGTTGATCTTCTCGCAGCAAGATAGGCCTCTCTTGCGTCTCGCAATTTGGTTTCCCGCCATCGGGCGAACAGTCTGTCCCGGGTGTCGATCATCTTTTTAATGTTCTTGCTTAGCCAAGGGAGGAGTCGGCGCTTGTTGCCCCCTACTCTCTTTTTCTGAACGTGCTCATCTGTGCACTTGAAAACGATACGCTTCCAGTTTTCCCACACCTCATTGACGTCTTCCAGCTGCAGCACCTCCGGCAGTCGTTCAGAAAGCGTTTCGTTCAGGGCCAGCCAGTTTGCTTGGTTGTGATCAAGAACCTCTCGGGCTGCACTCACCGGACGGATGTCTGTCAGTGAGAGGGTGGCCAGGACGGCGTCGTGGTCGCTCACGCCCGGCACCACCTCCACCGTCGACACTATGCTGGGCGCATCGCAGAGTAGCAGGTCGATTGTCTTCTCACTCGTGTTGGCTCAGTGACAAGTTGAGAGAAAACCAGTTCAGCGAAAGAAGATATGGAATCCTTGGCGGTTCTGTCGCGCCCTTCCGGTTGGTCCGAATGCAAGCAAATGTTGAGATTAAAATCTTCAGGCAAGAGGCATCCATCGAAACTTGGCTGCACAGCAGCAACTAGGTCCAGGGAGTGCAGAAAGTCTGCGTTTTGGGCTGCTTCTGAACATGGCGGACGGTATGCTGACCCCACGAGAAGGCGCAGGTTTCCGACTTTGATTTCCACCCAGACAACCTCAGCCCGGCTCTCGAGGTGACTGAGGCGCTTTGGCTGCAGGTGCGGTCACTAGAAGGACGACGTAGTCTCTTGGAAAGAACTCGTGGTTTTTTATGTCCGGAGTCAATCAAGTCTCATTCACCGCACAAATGTCAGCCGAGTGTGACAGCAGAAAAGCAGCTATGTCTGCAGCTCGTTTACGGTTCTTTAAGTAACGGGCGTTAAATCCGATTAGCGTGACAGCATTTTTGTTTGCTTAGCGTCTCGGCATTGGCTTCCGAGGGGGGCTTTGTGTCTCTTCCGGAAGGCTCCAGAAAGAGTCATTCAGCTCGGGGAGGCTGTACGTTCAGCATTTGAAATTGCTATTTTTGCGGAAAACATTTACCTCTTTATCACTCCAACTGTTATTCTTCATGAGGCAGGTCCTGTGGTAGAGCGCAAACCACTAACCAGAAAAAAAAAACGATCGAGAAGATACACGTGATCACTGCAGGCGACAGGCTATCGCTCGCTACTACTGCTCGATTGGTGAAGGGTGGGAAGGGGTAAGGGGGCGGAGGGGCGTTAGGGAGGGAGGGAGCAACAGGTTCTGCTACAATGCTGCGCAGGTGCCACGCACTTAGAAAGCGTGACGAGCGATAAATTCAAAATTTCGTGCAGGGGATTTGGGAAGACTGAATCGATTATTGATTAATAATAATCATATCGATTGATATTCGATTATAAAACAGCAACCCTACTAGACCAGGAGCTAATTCCTGTAGGAGCGATATTAACAAAATTGGCTCACCCCACTTAACATCTCAAATCTGACTTGACCACGTGTTAGTATGCACCTTATGAAACAGCCCCAGGTAGTATGTCACTTCGAATTGTGGTAAACATTTTTTTAGAGGCCATTTTGTTTTTGAATGTGCAATCATTGAAACGCTGCATATGAACACTGCAAAATATACTCAGCACTTAAAAGATTAAAGTGTTAATTGCTGCGATGCTCCCGACGCCCTCTCCCCAACGACCTCGCCAAGTATTGCGAACGTATTACTAACGCGTTTGTGGCTCGAGGCTACGACAAGACCACGATCCAACAACGCATAAATAGACCAGTCAAACAGACCACCTCTCCACTCTACCCAATGACATCAAACCTCTGGTCACTCGGTGGCACCCAGGACTTCAGGCACTCAACGGCATTTTGAAGAGCAGCCTACATATACTGATGTCCTCTACAAAAACCCAGAACCTGGTCTAGACCCTGCTAAGAGTGACTTTCAGACGCCCCCCCAACATCGCGGACCTAGTCGTTAAGAGAGACTGTCGTGAAAAGGATGAGCAAACTAATGAACCAACTGGATCCTACCCTTCAGAGCAGATACGGCGGCCTCTCACAGCCAATGAAAACGGTAGGGCTCGCTTCGTGTAGGCAGGGTGACAACTGTTATGATGTAGGTAGAGTTGTTTGTTGGTTAGCTTGAAGTGGACATCTGTTCTCAACAAACCTGATTCCAAGTGGATGTCTACATCGAGGAAGGCCACAAACGAGGGAGAAGATTCCCACACTTGCATTGTTTAGGTCTGTGAGGAAGATGTCTAGCAGATCTTGGCCATGTGGCCATATCATGAAAAAGTCGTCGATGAAACGGTAGAAGCACAGTGGTTGGTGGTCGCGCGTGGCTAAGAAATCCTTCTCCAGTTTACCTACAAACAAGTTTGCATACGAGGGAGCCATTCTTGTGCCCATGGCCGTGCCCTTCGTTTGTAGGTAGTGGCGGTCCCTGAACCGGAAGTTGTTGAGCCGGAGAACCATGTGTGCTAGTAGTGAAATCATACTTCATGATCAAAGTTATAGGGCGTCGCGACGCCCTCACTCCTCGTTCATCACTCTTAAAAAAATCATCCCTCTTAAAAAAACATGTCGGGGCGTCGATACCCCCGTCCTCTGCAGCATACCATGACCTGCCACGAAAGTGCAAAAAACTTCGAACCTACTACCTATAGAATACAGCTTACCGCAATACTCATCAGTCATCACGAATGGCACACGAGTTAAAAAAATCATCCCTCTGAAAAAACATGTCGGGGCGTCGCGCGTCCTCTGCAGCATACCATGACCTGCAACGTAAGTGCAAAAAACTTGGATCCTACTACCTAATTGGATGAGCGAAGCAAAGACTTCAATTTCACTGATCAAAAATTTAGCTCCAATGTTTTTTTTGTTTGTTTGTTTTTTTATTTGTTTTTATTTTTGTCTGTTTGTTCGCTCTCTACTGGGCAAACGGCATATGCGATCTTGATGAAAATTGGAGGGGACATTCGAAATCTCTCAACTTAGACCTGCCACGTTTTTGGGTACAATCGAAGAAATATTTCTCATGAATATCGTTATTTTACGATTTTTCCCGATTTTTTATGCGACATTTTCGTGACATTTGGTCCGATTCTGACCAAACGGGTGGGACTACAAGGTTCATATTTCACGTGGACATTAAGGTTATGGTGATGTAATACCTATAGAAAGAAAAAGTTGGAAAAGTTAGCTAGAATCCATAGAATAAAGGTTTTAATATGAGTTTTTTGAGGTGTATAATAACAATCAAGTAGCAATAGAAACTTGACATCAATCACATATACAATGCGTTCAAAAAGCACTTGCAAAAGTAAAGAGATCCCACGCTAACTAAAAACTTACAAAAAGCTCATCCATCTATGAGACTAAAAAAAGCGTTCGCGAAGCGGCTTAGTAGAATACAGCTTACCGCAATACTCGAATGGCACACGAGTTAAAAAATCATCTCTCTTAAAAAACGTGTCGGGGCGTCGACGCCCCTGTCCTCTGCAGCATACCATGACCTGCCACGAAAGTGCAAAAAACTTGGATCCTACTACCTACTAATAGAATACAGCTTACCGCAATACTCTATCATGAAAGGCACACAAGTTAAAAAATCAACCCTCTTAAAAAACGTGTCGGGGCGTCGCGCGTCCTCTGCAGCATACCATGACCTGCAATGAAAGTGCAAAATCTTGGATCCTTCTACCTAATTGGATGAGCGAAGCAAAGCTCGGGTGTTTTTTTGTATCTTTGTCTGTTTGTTCGCTCTCTACCGGGCAAACGGCATATGGGATCTTGATGAAAATTGGAGGGGTCCTTCGAAATCTCTGAACTTTGACCTGCTACGTTTTTGGGTACAATCGAAGAAATATTTCTCATGAATATCGTAGTACTTTTACGATTTATTTTTACCTATTGACAATTGTTGTGCGACATTTTCACGACATTTGGGCTGATTCTGACCAAACGGGTGGGGCTACAACGTTCATATTTCACATGGACATTAAGGTTATGGTGATGTAATACCTTTTGAAAGAAAAAGTTGGAAAAGTTAGCTAGAATCCATAGAATAAAGGTTTTAATATGAGTTTTTTGAGGTGTATAATAACAATCAAGTAGCAATAGAAACTTGACAACAATCACATACAATGCGTTCAAAAAGCACTTGCAAAAGTAAAGAGATCTCACGCTAACTAAAAACTTACAAAAAGCTCATCAATCAACGCGACTAAAAAAAGCGTTTGCGAAGCTTCCTAGTAGAATTCAGCTTACCGCAATACTCTTATCACGAAAGGCACACGAGTTAAAAAATCATCCCTCTTAAAAAATGTTTCGGGACGTCGCGCGTCCTCTGCAGCATACCATGACCTGCAACGAAAGTGCAAAAAAACTTCGATCCTACTACCTAATAGAATTCAACTTTTCGCAAAACTCTTCCACGGAAGATGCACGGGAAAGAAAATCATACCTTTTGCCTCCCTACTAACATGGCACAGGTGTGTATGTTGGAGTGACTGATATAGTGATTGGTATTGGCCTTATGGTATGGGCCTACAAAATTAAGTCAAATATTAAAATTATACTTTTGTCATACTGGCTATGGCAGTTTGTTATGTTGTCTTCACATCTAGGCTACCTACCTAGTTCTACTACATTTCCATGAAGTCCTGTAGCCCCTACAAACTGAGGCCTATGCTAAACAAAGTTCAAGTTTAATTTTTTTATTCATTCTAGGCCTATATATTTCTTCTACCTCTAGGCCTAAGTAGGTTGTACCCTACACTTATGCCCTTTACGGGCCTACTAACGTGGCTCATAATGACAGACTTCACTACTGGCTACTCACATTATGATGTAGGTAGGCCTACGTTTCATAAATAATAAAATCCTCAATGTACATGTCCTAAGTCCACACCAGTAGCTAATGATTTATTGCTGGCCATGTCACACGTCCATCCAAGCACCTTATCCTAGCGAAATGTCCTAGGAAGCAACACTTTAGTTTCAAAGTTTACTGTATAAAACAAGTTAAAAAACATTTTTTGCTTTATCCTACTAGCAATTTAATCTATGCTATACCTAAACAAAGAATTTTAGGAAAATGTTCAATTAAAAAAAAAAATTGAACGGTTTAAAATTTTTTCTGAAAATACCCCTCACTAGGTGTGTGTAGCACAACAGTAGTATTGTTGGATGAGCGTAGCGAGCAAAGCGAAGATTCCATTTCACTACACTGGAGAAAAAAATCCGGAAAGTTTTTTTTTTGTATTTTTGTCTGTTTGTCCACACGATTCCGGCTAAACCGATACTCCAATTGCGATGAAATTTTCTGGAGGCCTTCGAAATCTCTGAACTTAGAACTGCCACGTTTTTGAGCGCAATCGGAAAATTATTTCTCATGAAAATTGCAATTTTACGGGTTTTTTCGATTTTTAAAAATTTCTTCGACTTTTAACACCTACATGCTTTATTTGATTTTAATGATTTTTGCACAGAACCTTTATTTTATGAATTAAGATATTCGTGTGAAATTTGAGCGCAATTGAAAAAATATTTATCATAAAAATTGAAATTTTACGGGTTTTTTCTTTTTTTAAACAATTCTTGGACTTATAACACCTACATGCTTTATCCAATTGTAATGATTTTTCACAGAACCTTTATTTTATGAATTTATATATTAGTGTTAAATTTGAGCGCAATCGAGAAATTATTTCTTTTAAAATCGCAATTTTACAATTTTTTTCTTTTTTTAACAATTACGATTAATTAAAAAAAATTAAAGTTAATTTTTTATTTAATTTAATTTAATTTAAAAAATTTCAACTTTGTGATGATTTTTCCACAGAACAACAGAAAATCCGCATAACACATGGCAGCTCAATGCACCAATTACGCTCATCCAACAACGCGGCGGGACTTAAGCGTTTTCCTAGTTTAATTAAATTCATGTTTGGTTGTAGGTGGAAGAAGCAGGAGTTGTTGTACCGGGTACGTTGGGTGACAACATGTTTACCAGCAACGACGACAACGTGCCACCCTGTGTATCCCAGGAGGAGATCATTGCCGACTGTACAGATGGGAACGTCGAGGAGACTGAGGTTCCATTGGCTTTCAGTGGTACATTCAACAACTTTAAGGTACTGGTAGCATATTATACAGGATCATTTGAGAGATTTAGAACAAAATCTCCTGGCAAATGGAATCTTTGCATATTTGTTACGCCCTACCTTCCAAAAGGTGCCCCCATTAAAGGAACTTGAGTATTGTTTGCTTATTCTGTATTGTATTTTCATATCTATTATCTACTATGTATATATCTGAAAATGCCTGAAAGGCCGAAATATGTCAGCAAAAATGTCAATAGACGATTTTCAAAATCACTTGCGCCCTCTATATCGCGCGCGCAAAGCATTATGGGAGAAAGGGCATTTACATGCTAAATGCCATATGCTTGGGTGTGTGGAGAACTGCGTTTCCACCATCACCAGCAACAACAACGTCCCAACCATCACCGACCCAACCATCACCAGCAACTTTACGTCCCAACCATCACCAGCAACATCTACGTCCCAACCATGGCAGTGCAGTCAGCCACAATCCCAATCATATGGCATTTACATAATGCTTTGCAACGGAGCGCGCAAGCGCAGTTAATTCTGAAAATGGTCTATTGATGGGGATTGTGGGAAGGAGTTGAAACTTGTAGGAAGACAAATGAATAGTGACCTTTTCGTTGTTGATAGACGGGGAGTTGGGACATGGAACAGGTGACACAACCGAGTAGAACGAGAAGGAATTCTGAGCGGGAACAATGACATTAGAATTAGAATGTCAGATTTAATATGTCCATTTACAACGCGATGCAAGAACGCCATGTCTGATCTTTGTCGACGCGAGCGTAATGAACACATTCTGAGTTTTTATTTTATTATTTTATTATTTTATTATTATTATTATTATTTTTAGGGGGTTTCTTTATTGTTCAAAAAAATCTGGGTACATTTGCTCCTGGTTACCAAGGGGGGAAAAGCCCAAAGCCCAACAAAAGTTTACTTTACAGCGTGAAAACATAAGTATAGTACACATATTATTGTAACAATTAATAAAATTTAAACAAAATAAAAAGAGAGTGTGATAAAAAAATAAATAAAAGTTTCTATCATAAAACAAGCAATTGTATGGAAAAATCTTTTAGAGAGAGAGGGGAAGAAGAGAGGAGAGAAGGAAGGGGAGGAGAGAGAGAGAGAGATATTCTGCAAAATTTCTGACTATGTGGCCGTTTGAAGGATGACTGCTTTCTGCATGCTGTGTAAATTTTGGAAAAGCCCCAGGCATTGTAGGCTGGCAGAGGGGAAGATGGTATGACTCATGGCTGAGATCACGATAGGCACGACAGTAACATTTTCATTTTTCCAAATTCTTTTTTTCTTGATTTAAAATTTTTTATTTTTTTTTCCACCTTAGTGTTCTGGTGTTCTCAATATTTTTACTCATGGGGATCGCAATGTCAATTAATATGAAATTTTTTTAGTTTTTATCGCATAAAATGATGTCCGGTTTGTTGTGGTCTAGGTTTTGTCTGTTTAACCGTTATCCCAATACATTTAAAATTCTGCATTTTCGATCACAGGTGCGGAGAATACTTGAAATAAGGGGGTGGATTGACAAGTAATGTGCGTTCATTCCAGATGTTGATAAACTATCTTTCTCCCCTGATTATGCCTTAAAACCCGTGTTGGAAATTAAAGACACCCAGCTATAACAGGTCTATTGTCCCCCGTAAATTTTTTTGCATTTTCACCATGTAATTGTCATTGGATTTGATGATAAAATTTTTTATAGTTTTGGGTATTTAAACCTGATCTTGGGGGGCAAAACATAAATCCTTGGGTTTAGAAAACAAATCTCCTTTGTGAATCCACTTATTGATTTAACAATGTCAAATTTGGCTGCTGGATCTTTTGGGGTTTCTCCCATAAAGTGTTTTAGTATTCCGACATTCATCTTCATATTTAAATCTTCTATGTATATTTCGGATGGGAAAAAATCGTTTTGCCCGAGGGGGGTTTAGTTTTTTTTCTCGGAGTTTTTTAAATTCTTGGGGGGATAAAGGAATTAGAAAAGGTATGATCGAGTTTTTTGAAATTGCGAATGCACAATGCCGAATTTTACCAATCCTCTTCCAAAACCCCTTTTCCCGGGGATATATAACCTTTCAGAATGCTTTTGGGGGGGGTTCTGAGAAGGTCATTTTTCTTCTTGTTTAAAAAATCTAGGGCCACAAGCCACACTGACCCTTCACAAAACCAATGAAAAAAGGGCAAATTGGTAAGCCCCTGATTTAATGCCTTTTATTTTATAGCTTCCTTTAAAATTTTTATTTTAAGATAGTTTTAACCTATGTTCATACTTTTTTTTTAAATACATTTTTTAATTCCCTTTTGGTTAAGAATAAAGTTTTTGCCTCATTCCCAGGTATTTGTATCTTTCTTCGCTATTTTTCATGTTTGGAATTTTTTTGACCGACACCCCCCAATTTGGTATTGTCAGTTTCTTTTCAATTTTCCCCTTTTCTATGCATTGAAACACATTTATCTAATCCAAAATTTCCCTATGAATGTCTTTACTGAAATTTACAATTAAAATTAAAATTTTGAGCTCTTCTTTTGGGTTTTCCATACATTTTAAAATCCAATACAGCAATGTGTTTTTCCTTGTCATTATTTCTTTACAGGTAAGGCGATATCCAGCATTTGTTTTTTAATAGTCTGATACTGGGTTTAATGCGAGACAAAAACCCTAGGGGCTAAGGGGGTCCCCCCCGGAAGATCCCCTCTTTATTGCCCCTATTTTTTAATAAAAATAACAGATCTGAATTGGGTTTTTAGTTTTATATTAATTCTCCCTGAATTCATGAGATGCTTAGCACCGTTATTATTATTTTATTTATTATTATTATTAAGAAAAAAATATTTTTTGGTCTTTTGCTGTGTTCGCTTTTACGTTCGTACACTGTGCGTATTTCATTGAGGCACACTGAAAACCTTACATTTGAGACTGTTTTTTTTTAATTCTTTTTTCTTCACTTCAGGCTACTACTATTTTCATTGTCCCAAAGAATTGAACCCGCTTGATTTCCTTGTGCTGATGCTGAGTTGTTTAGAAGATAATGTTGCTGTTTTTTGTCTTGACAGTATTTCTGTATCGTCGGACCCCCCCATGTTTGCTAAATTTTAAAACCCCCAATATCCCATTAAAAATTTTTGGTGCTTGACAATTTTTAAAAGATTCTCTAATGAGACATGGAAAAAAAGGTGTTTTTGTGTGTAGAATTTTACTTTCTTCAAAAAAAGGGTCTTATCGTCGGATCATTTGCATTACTAATGTTTGGGTTTTGCTACTGCCGAAAGGTCCTCTCTATAGTGCTTTCATTGAGTTTTATTTTCCAATAATTAATTATTGATTGATATTTGATTGATATTGATTGATTGATATTGATCAATTATTGATCATACAATAGACAACAACCCAGACATGTTGAAATGTTACAAGTTTACAGCATATTACAATTAGCCTACATTGTTGTATTATATTTAGGCCTAGGCCTATACATTACACATTTCCATCTGCTCATACTAGTATATAGTAGGGGTGTGCGAGTACTCAAAATGTTGAGTTTTTTCGAGTTTGTTTTTATACTCGACATCGAGTCGAGTTTGGTTTTAGGCTCGAAGTTTTCGAGTCGAGTTTTGAACACATGAAATCCTATGAAAACTGAGAAGAACCATCATCACAGCAGGGCTAGGCCAGGCCTGGGCCTAGGCTTATAACAACCTAGGCCTACTACGTGTGTACTGTGACGGCAAAAAGTAGGCCTTGGCCCTAGAGACTGCGTGCTTTCAAAATTATTACGATAAACAACAAAGGAGACTTGGATGCGGGAACCGGGAATAGGCGGGCCTAGGCTAGGCCCTAAGCCTAGGCCTACACGGCGTCGAAAACAAAACATCCTTTAGGCCTATTGGTTTCGTTGCGTCTATGTCACTAATATTTCAGATCAACTATCGAGAAGAAAGAATGCCGGTGAATATTCCATTAATGCACTTTTTACGTATTTTAAAATCGTAGTTGGCGTAGTTTGACATGTTTTATGATTCTTCCTTCTATCTTCCATCTTTGCTTTGAAGAAGCTTGAAGGTCAAACTCGCCGAGTGCAAACGCGTGGCGCGCTCCATCGGCCATCGTTGGAACTAGAGTCGATAAAGAAGGTTCTTCTTTATCGACTTCTTTATCGACTGCTGGAACTCGTTCCATTCAAGGGCGCGGAATATTCAAATGTGCTGAAAGAGGCATTGGAGATGCCTAGCTAGACCGCAAATATTTTAATGAGAGTGCAAATTTGGAGGATTTTTTAAAAATTAAAACATTGCAGCAGTATTGTAATGGGGCCAGGAACTAAACAAATAGTATAATTATAATTTTATTGAAATTGGCCAGCACAAAGGGCAGGAAGGCCTCAATAGCCTAATACAAGTACAATAATGTATTTTTTAATTGTCTACAACAGAAAAATCGTTGTGTTCCAAGTGGGCCTACTAAAAAAAAAAAAATTAAATTTTGAAATGAATACTCGACTCGACTTGACTCGATACTCGAGTATTTGAAGGAATACTCGACTCGACTCGAATTCAAAATGTGCTACTCGCACACCCCTAGTATATAGGGAACCTAAGTGGGCGTTGTCCGGTTCTCTCCGGTCAGCGTGGTATAGGCGATTAACCCGTGCTAAATGTTTCGTAAGCCATAGCGCAAGAACCCGACCACGAACCGGAATTATATTAATACTGTAGAAACTATAATCATTCCTCTTTGCGTGGATATACATCTCTGCTCTATCACAGATATTAATGCCATTTGTTTTGAGTTGAAGTGAACTCTACATTTACACTGTTGTCAAACCTTCCAAACGCAAACTATTACAACGGTAATGTTGTATATATTTATGTATGTAATAACCTGGAACACATTTATTTACAGACAATCCAAGGTATTTATAAAATACGAGATTCAAAGATCTATTTATACTACAGTAAACCCTCGTTACTTCCAACTCGGTTACTTTGAAAAATGCTTTATTTCGAACGAAAACATCGGTCCCGACGGTCAGTATAGGATTTAACAGTATATTAGATTCGGTTTATTCGAAATTCGGTTTATTTCGTAATTCGAAAGAACATCTTGGCCTTAACGGTCAATTTACGTGTGAAATAGTGTGGTTAATTCGAAGAACTTTTCCGATGTTCGAATTCGGAAAATGTGTTTTGAACGGTCTGTAGTTCGCCGCACGAAAACAAACCGGTGGCTAGCTGCAGCGACGACAAAGGAGATGCGCACGCACCACGTGACTGGGCCGGCCGGCAGCTACTGCAGCCTGGCGACATCAACACCTAGGCGACGCGCCCGTGGCATTGCACAGTACGTCTCAAGCTTTCACGACAGTTGCATCGCCAAGTGTTTGTTCCGTTGTTAGCCGACTGCGTGTTTTGCGAGTGTTTGTTGTGAATTGTGACCATGATGAAGAGAAAATACAATGAAACTACAATTGCGAAGAAGCTAGAAATGCTGAAGAAGAATGGGACAGAATGTTCCAAGCACAGTTTGGCGCCAGCTTCAATGACTACGTGAATGTGGACGAAGACATTGCAACTTCGGCCGTGGAGTTAGAGCCTGAAGACCAGCCTTCAAATGAGTCAGATCCAGGGCCATCCAATAGGCCTAGTACCAGCACGCCTATTAGCGACGATGAAGATGAACCCGACGAGATCGAGCGCCCTGCCCCTACCAGGCAAGAAGTCGGCAACGCGCTTGCTGTGTTGGAGGCCTACATCGCGACAAAGGACACCACAGAGCTGACCTTGGAGCAATTTGATGGACTTGCGAAATTCGTTCGGGAGACTTCGAGACAGAAGTTAGTGCAGAGGATGATGGGAGACTTTTTTCCAACCTTCAAGTTCGACGTGAGGTATGTGAATTTAAATCCAATCTTTCTTTAACAATGAAATTTATAGCTTTTCCTAGGCCTAGTGCTAACCACGGTTTTTCTTTCTACAGGAATGACAACTTCCTCGAGCCTAGCCTAGCCTACTGGGTACACAAGCAACAAGATGTAAATAATGTACATATTAAATATTACTGTACATAGAACTGTAAATTTAGAAAAATGACATAGCCTTCAGCACAATATGTAAATGCAAATTAATTAATAAAATTTGTGTAGGTAACACATTTTTATTATCATAACTTGTGTCAGGTAATAACATTATTAGCCTTTTCCTAGCTCCTAGTTTAGCCTGTCTTTTATCCCCTAGACAGTTGTAAAATCACAAAAAAACTAGGCCTAAGTACAAATCATTTAAATTTTTTTTTTTTTTTTTTTTTTTTTTTTTTGAAAATAATATGCTTAGTTCGAATTTTTTTATTTCGAAATGCCTTTTTTGGGGTCCCTTCAATTTCGAACTAACGAGGGTTTACTGTACACTGTTTAGAATCCATCCATAACAGCAGGTTAATGACCTGACTAAAAATTGTTAAAATATTTTCTAAAATAAGATCCTATGCATAAAAGTAATTTAGCACCGAGAAGTCTGCAACTTGCGAATGGTGAGCAAAGCTTACTTATTGTTATTGATAACAACAATAAGGTAGAGGCCTATAAAGTATTAATAACACTACCATATATATGTAAATTTTAATATTTCATTATTTTCATGTGTTTTATGGTAACATAAGAAATGTTTTTGGTAGCTTTATATTACATTCCAGTAAAAGCCACTCAAGAATGTCATGCACACTTAAACATGCGTACGTCCTACATCCTAAATTAATATTTGATGTGACGTGTGTCAGAAAAATCTAGTTATTGATTTAAATTCTTACATATTTTAGTATTGATTTTAAAAGTTTTATTGCCAATTTGTCTCTTATATGTGTTCGGTTTGGTGCCCGAACCTCACAATGATGTACTCTGCGTGACAGCGAAAGTAAATAAGACGCGCGACTGAACAAACTCATATCATGCACAATCTCAGTGACTTCGTATAACTATCTGTGCATTGAAGTATTATATAAGTTAACACATGTGACAGCCTGTTTTTATGACTGATAAACCAACAATATGTTTTCAAATGTTCTCGTAAATAAACGTTGAATATCCAAATTAAAATTGATAAAAAGTCACATTTTTGCATTCTAGGCCAATTTAAATACCCTAAAATAGGTATTTTTAATGATAAATATTATGGGTATTCACTGGAAAGGTCTATTCTTCTGAACAATACTAAGTTTATTAACATATCGTGTTTGGTTTGGAAAAAAGGACGAAAAGGGTGAAGCGCCGTGCGGAAGCGTCGAGACGCGCTCAAAGCGCCAAAACGGCATGTAGAACAAGATGGATTTTTTTTTTGATACAGCTTATCGTATGTATTTTGAAGTAAGCTTTCTAAAAAGTATATCATCTTGTTCTACCGCCGGTAGGGGTCCAACTTTCATAACTTGCCGATTGCCGCTCTACCATAGATAGAGATCTATCAGACCTCGTTTGCTTCGGATACAGTCTGTTTCTCCTTACGTCGCAGTATCTGTTTTATAATCTGTGTTTTCATGTTTTGATCGGGGTTATCAGTCACTTAGCTCGCCCGTGCAATGGTAGCCGTCAAACACAAACGAACGACGATTCATTTTATTTAGCCCAGCTATTCATTTTCATGATAAAATGATACAATACTAAGTAAATACAGTAAGAACTCTCTTATCCGAGTTGGATGAGACCGGGGGCACCTCGGAGTTGCGAAAAACTCGGATGGCGCGGTTCATTGGTTTATTTGCTCTCGTAGCATAGCCTGATATGGTAAAATGATATATGACACATGTAATGGATAAAGGAACATAAAATACACACGATACACTTCATACAGGGTATTCTAAATGATTTAATAGCTTGTAAATCAAGCTCACAAACACACGTACACAATTAGGCCTACATGTCGTAATAAAAACGTATGTCTAGGCCTAAACTCGACGCAGTAGGCCTAGGCCTAGAATGCAAACATAGGCCTAGGCCTAGCTCTCTTTCTCATGTGGGAAAACCTCTCACTACTATGCCCGCGCTGAAGCTCTCGACGCAAGATAAGTCTGGGAAAGAAATAAGAAGCCCAGGAATAACAATTCAATGCGTCGTGATTACTAATTTTGTGAATCGGTTGAAACATGATTGCATCTAGTTCCACAACGACCATCTTTGAACAGCTGTGTGTGAGATGAGATGGTTGGAGCGCACGCGCAGGCGCGCGACGCACACTGATCTCTATATGCTCAGTAACACTGACGCTTACCGGCGATGCGCCCGACGCACACTGACCACTGAACTCTATATGCTCAGTGAACTGCTCGAAAGTCGAGATATATCGCCGATCTATCTTCTTTGCACTCACTCGTAAGGCATGCCTTCAAATGTATGCGAGTACATTTAAAAAAGTGCGGCGCGGCGTCTGTAATTATTTTTATGTTTTATTTACGTATTTAAAACTTTAATTTTTTTTTTTTAATTTTTTTAAATTTTTTTTATTTTTTTTAAATTTTTTTTTATTTTAAATTTTTTTTTTTTTTTATTTTTTTTTTGGCGGCTCGGTTAACACGGTACATCGGATAAGCGGAGATCGGATAAGAGGGTTCTTACTGTACATGTAACATTTATTGAATTTCTTTCGAAAACCCTCTTAGAAGCAACACAATAGGGAATGCTCCTCAACTCTAGTATGCGACTTAATTGTTATTAACATAAAATATAATAAGAAATACAAATATAAATTTATTTTAAAATCTAACGATTTTTGGCGTATTTATGAAGGTTTTAAATTGGCTAGTGGCGAAGCGGGACTAAAACGCTCCGTACATTGCGTGACGTCACGACAAAGTCATAGTTGAAAAGATCTCCGCGCGCGCGCTGCACCACACGCTCGCCGGCTGGAATTGAATGTAGTCAAATCCTTGTCAAGCAATTTAATATGTTCTCATAGTTTGTCAGAGGCATGAGCCTACACCTAATAATGATAATGTATACATAATATAACATGCATTGTCAACGAATAATACCTTACTTATCTGCAAATTTGTTTATTCAACATTGTACTTTGTTTGATCTATTACCGACTCTAATCCGGGGAACCTTCTTTATCGACTCTGGTTTCCATGGTAACCAAGACCTTGGGCCCACTGCCTTTGCTAGGAATTGACTAGGAACCAATGAATTTGACAGGCGGTGGAACTCCTACCGGCAGACTGACGAAACGATACTTCTATGTGACGTCACATGGATGTCACAGTCAGCTAGGTCTGTTTACGCGCGGAATGAAAACACGAATATTCACACCCTCATAAAACCAAGTAAAAAACATTTTTAGACCGACTTTTTTTGGGAATCGTTTTTTTTAGTAACAACGTTACGAATATATTTTTAAAAAAATTAGGAGCATTCCCTATTGTTTTAAATTTTTATTTTTAGCTCGTAACATTCTTGAAATAATAGTGTTGATGACATGATGTAATCGTAGGCCTACTCCATGCAGAGCTAATACGACTTTCGATTATCGAGCGGCAACCGCGGTGGACTTGTGCGATCGGTTGCTGCTGTAGGTGTGGCTTCCCGTAAGCAGGAATTTCAAAGGTTTGGTTTGAGAATAATTCTTTAACCAAACCAAACCGGTTTTAAGGTTCGGTTGGGTTCGAATTCCAACCCTAGTTAAATTGGAATGTTCACAAAACTTCTTTTTTGTTCATACATATTTTGCACTTCTTTTTACAAATAGTTATTAATGAACAAATAGAAAAATAGTAAATGAAAATCGGAAAGCTATGACATAGAACTAATGCCCGCAAACATTTTCGAGTAGAATATATTTCATCTTTAATATCAGTTATTTGGGATTTTGATGTGTTCCACTACACGAGAGAGCTAACGTTTAGCGGGAGGTGCTTCTTAAGAAGAAGTCGCTTTGTTACAGGATGCGGAGGTAACTGTTGAAATGAACGAAGAAGAGGTTGATATTCTCGGAGCTGCAAGCCCGGCTGAAGATGATTCAGACGACTCCCATAACAACATGGCCTACCACAGGGAGCCTTTGCAACAAGCAATGGTAGGACCAATCCATTAGCATTGTATCGTGCTCTAAACAATGTGTAGCATTCAGTTGGTGGGCGGTATTACTTCTAGCTTTCACCTTGGTGGTTGCCGAGTAGCCAAGATCTTCTTTCCTCAGCTGCTTGCTTTAAATGCCCCTCTCTTTCCTCTCTGCTTTGTTTGATGTGTTCTATCCATCTTTTTCTTGGTCTGCGTTCTGTTCCATTCTTGGGTGGCCAAAGTAGGCCTACACCTATTGAAGTGACTCTTTAAAATGCTATTGCAAACTTTCCAATACAATTCTATTTTTTTCGCTTGGCTCATTTCATCATAAATACTTGTAAGGAACTTGATCTTCCAAAGCATCCAATCACCTTTGTCCTTGTCTGCCTACCATAATCATTTGCCACTTTGAGACAGCATGGAAGATAGGCCTCACTGTCTTGTCCTGACACTATTCGTCTATTTACCGTCAAGTTCCAGTCTTCTGCTTGCTGTTCCACATCCTGCATTCTTATACAGTATTTACTGTCTGCCCAATGAACAAAATGATCACTATGTATGGTACTTGCAAAGTCATTAAGTTGAATGTCAATGAAACATGATTGATAAAATGGTGTATAGTACCTGTTCCATGCCACATCGTTCTCGTTAAGCCAACCGATATTGCAGAGCCGGTTAAATAAGAATTAAGCTGTGTGTACTATTGTTGCTTGAATGCTTCAAGCACACTCAATGAAATTACAAATTACTAAGCTCTATATTCGCGGTTAAAACCTAACCAGGTAGCAGCACGGTCGTATACCGACATGGCCGTCCGAAGGCAGATAAAAACACGGGCTGCATAGGGAGCAAGTGTGTTTTTCATGCTTTAAAGTAGAGATGGGACGATTCTTTAAATTGGCCGATCCGATTACTGATTACGATTATTAAATAAACGATTCCAATACCAATTAATTAAACCGATTATTAAAAAAAAACGCAATCACATTTTTCAATTAATAACCATAGTTAACTAATAATTTATAATATTATGCCTAGTTAAGTCCTAGAATTGTTTTGTTGTTGTTTTGGTTGAGATTATAAATATTATGAACCCATAAATAGAGATGTGCAAAAATGTTTTTTTTAAGTTTGAAAATTCGCGCCTTAAAAATAAAAATTCGCGATTTGTCGCGATTTACCAAAAAAACACAATTTTCTCATGCACAACTTAAAAAAAAAAAAAAAAAAATGATTGATTGATTGATTGATTTTAATGATTTAAAAGAAAAACAAGCTCATGAGAGTGAAGTTCAGAATCAGTTTTAATTTTAAGCTCAATTTCAGCCTTCAGTTTTCAAAGTTTCCGACAGTTTTTACCAGAATTAATTTCATCTACCCGGCACCTCCACCAAATTTACGAAATTATGCATTTTTTATGTGTCTTTTGATATGGATTTGAAGTATTTTGAGCTTACTCTCGTTCAAACGATTATTAAGATCTCACAATCGCGTTGTATGACCCGGCGCCTCCACCATATCTACCAGCAAGCATTAATTTAATTTCGACTTCGACCCGGCACCTCCACCAAAACTTTGAAATTTTTTATTTTTTAAAATTTCGCGACCTAATTCGCATTTAAGGACAAATAATGCTAATTTCGCCACTAGTTCGCGGTATCAACTAAAATTTCGCGAAATTTCGCGAATTGGAAATTGGTACCATTCAATCACAATTCATGAGATTCATGTGCAAACTGAATTTGAAGGGATTATTGCAACTTTAAAAAAATTCGCGAATTTCGTTGTCACCATTTTTGCACATCTCTACCCATAAATAATTAAGTCTACGCATAATTTGCTGTTCACGGCAGCAATTGGTACAAATCTATTGGTATATAAGTAGAGGTAATGAGAAATGGTGATATAAAAACCCAAATTTTGTTTAAAAAAAACAAATTTCGCGTTTTTTTTTTCGATTTCAAAAAAATTGTCAAAAACATTACTAAAAATAATAAAATAAAAAAAATTGTATGCCCTACGCACTGTTATTTTGGTGGACTATTTTCGCGGAATCCTTGATACGCGTCGTTATTTTGGAGGTCTATTTCCATGAAGCCCGTGACGTCACGGTACCGCGCCTACTACGCGCGTAATATTCGGTTTGGACCGGCACCTCCACAATCGCCTCATATTTTGCACACTAAAAGGTTCAATTTCGCAATTTAATTGTGTTTTGACCAGTTTGATACAATTTCGTTTGTTTTTCGTTATTTCGCTCTATGCGCGAAATTCGCGTTTTCATATGTGTTTTTTCCATCTCTAAATGATGTAATTCCTCGACAATATTACATTTTAGGCAATAAAAAGGACATTTAAAAAAATTTGCGATTTTTGTTATCACCATTTTTCACTACCTCTCTATATATAAGAATAAAAAACCAAGGTAGGCTAGTTTACATTCAATGCGCGGCACGAATTACAAAAATATAATTATGAACATATATTATTAATTTTAATAATAAATAATTATACGAGGGAGCGTAGCGACTCGGTGTCTCCATTCAACTCTAACGGCGCTCATTATGTTCTTCTGTGTGTGTGTGTTGTATGTGTACGTTGAAAATCGGCCGAATCGCCTAACAGATTGCGCTGAAATTTTAAACAGACATCCGGTACGAGTTAACTGAGAACTGCTAACAAAATCAGCTAGATTTGTTGTGATTTAAACCTACAAGAAATAATACATTGAAAAATAGGCTGATAATGTTCAATTCAAAAACTGATCACAGCAATGATACAGGACACCTAACTCAAGTTGCGAGCTCCACCAGTGGGCCGGCAACCAGACAATCTAGTCAGAAAAATATTATTGAAAATACATTGATTATATCTTACATTAATTGTGTACCACCAGAGGAATTATGAACAATTATGTGTGAACTTGCGCTTGGAGTCGCTCTGTGGTAGGAGGCAGACTGCTGACCTTGTGTTTTAAAACTAGGAAAACGCGTAAGTCCCGCCGCGTTGTTGGATGAGCGTAATTGGTGAATTGAGCTGCCATGTGTTTTGCGGATTTTCTGTTGTTCTGTGAAAAAATCAGAACTTTGTTGAATTTTTTTAAAATTAAATCAAATTAAATAAAAAATAAACTTATTTTTTTTTAATTAATCGTAATTTAAATTTTCATAAGAAATAATTATTCGATTACGCACAAATTTTACACTAATATATTAATTCATAAAATTAAGGTTCTGTGAAAAAATCATTACAATCGGATAAAGCATGTAGGTGTATAAGTCGAAGAAATATTTTAAAAATCGAAAAAAATCGTAAAATTGCGATTTTCATGAGAAATGATTTTTCGATTGAGCTTAAAAAAACGTGGCAGTTCTAAGTTAAGAGATTTCCAAGTCCTCCTTAAAATTTCATCGCAATCGGATACATTCCGGATTTTTTTCTCCAGTGTAGTGAAATGAAATCTTCGCTTCGCTCGCTACGCTCATCCAAAAAGATTTTAACCAAAGGGGTCGATTGCCTAGATGTGTTGCTGCTGATTTCTTTTAATGTGCCTGTACATAGGGCAAGACATACTTATTTATTATATCCTCCTAAGGCAAGAATTGATCTGTATAAATACTCTTACTCCGCCCAGAGTGCTGACCAATTTTAATAACCTATCGAACCGTAGAAATGACTTTGATCAAGATATTTTTAATGACTCAATCTTGACTTTTAAGAAAAAGTGTTGTTTGTTGTAGGACAATTAATGTGTTTTATATTACATATATTACCTAACTGTAGGTCCTATGCGTATTTTCTTTTCAGGTTTGTTATGTTGTTGATGTTGTTGTTTTTATTATATCCTTGTATTTATGGTTGTAAAACTGTTCTGGGATAAACAAATAAGAAATGATGTAATAAATAACCAAAGCAATAACGAACAACCAAAGAGAATAGCAAAATCATAAATAAATAAGAACTTAGAATAGAAATTAACATTAAACAAACACACAGACAATGAACCACAAATAAATAGTAAAAATCAATTCTTCTTTGCTCTTTGATTCATTATCATTGCTTCAATTTTTGGATGAGTGAAGCAAAGACTTCAATTTCACTTATGTTTTTTTTCACTTACGTTTCCCCAAGAAAAAAAGCTAGGGTGTTTTGTTTTTTGTTAGTTTTTTGCCTGTTTGTTCGCTCTCTACCGGGCAAACGGCAAAAGCAATCTTAATGAAAATTACAGGGGACCTTCCAAATCTCTGAACTTAAATCGCCACGTTTTTGGGTATAATCGATCAAATATTTCTTATGATTATCGTATTTTTACGATTTTTTCAATTTTAATTGATTAATAATATTTAAAAAAATATTTTTTATAGAAATCGTACTTTTAAGATTTTTTCCCGGGATTTTAATACGATATTTTCGTGATATTTGGGCCGATTCTGACCAAACGGGTGGGGCTACAACGTTCATATTTTACATTGACCCAAAGATTATTTTGTTGTAGTGCCTTTTGAAAGAAAAAGTTGGTCAGAATTCATAGAAATAAAGGTTTTAATAAAAGCCTTTTACAGGTTACAAGTAATATCGAGTATCTATAGAAAAAGTTTTAAGATCCCACTTAAAAACATAATCAATGGACAGAAATATTCCAGAAAAGCTCATCCATCAACGCGACTGGAAAAAGCGTTTGCGAAGCGGCCTAGTACTTTTAAATTGGTTTATTCCTAGCTCAGTAAACTGGCTTCTTATATCATAAGAAATTGAATTCCAAAAGGATATGCCTCTGTACAAAAATGACTTTAAATTATTCAGAAATGAATCTTGCAATGAGTACATTAGAAAAGAATTTCTATCACGATCAACAATTTGAAAAATATTGGTTATAATACAAAATTTCAATACATTGTATGTATTTACCAGCACGCTATACTTCATCCTTTCCTCAATCGTGAAGCAATCAGATTGTAAATCTTGGCTCAAAGTAATTGAATCAAACAGATGGTCAATTCTCTTCTGGAGTACAACATACTCGGTAGAAGGTCTTACTGCCCAAACCACTAAGCAATTATCAATAACAGAGTGAATATATAAGAATCTACAAGTAACCTCAACAATCTCTCTGTTACAAACCTCTTCATTCTACTTATAATTCCAATTGCCGATGATACTTTAATAATTATTATTTATTACATACATATTCATGTTTCTTAAAATTTAAATTACGTACAATCTAAGAAAACTCGAAGATATTGTAATTCATACACTCTAGAAATTAACTTACCATTACAATTCAACGTCAAATGAACATCATTCATGCTTCTATCATTAGCCTTATGAAAAATCATAAAATTTGTTTTACTATAATTAATATTAAGTTCCCGAGTTTTAAACCAAGCAAGTTTGCAGGCTTACTAGGTACATACAAAATCTTTGATCCCACAAATAATTCTCCATCTACAATGTATAATGTGTGTGTAAGTGTGCATATTTTGGTTACAGTACCATGCAATGGCCCCACTTCCACATAGCAATGAAGCAAATGGAACTCTGCCTTTCGGTAGCCATGTGATCTCAAACAACAGTTACAACCGTGGAGTTAAACGAGAGTACCCAAACGACTTGCCAAGCCAAGGTAATTGTAATGTGGTAGTTATTTAATGAGATAGACCGTTGGGTGACACTTAATGGGGCTATTATCCCCAAAAAATATTTTTACTACATAATCTAGAGCACAATACCACAGTTAAATGACAGTTTAAAAATTATATCTTGCAACTGTGATTTTACACAAATTTTCCCAGTTTTTTTTTTATCCCAAAATTTGCAAAAATTTGCATTTCGGGTAATTTCTTCATCAGTTTGACCTGCTTATGTTTTGTTCCACATAGATATTAGAGCACGGTACCAATCTAAAATGGCCCTTTACAACATTGTGTCTGGAAACTGTGGACAAATATAAACTCAAACACGCAAAAATATGCATTCCAAAATCACACCCCTTCTTGGTAATAGCATATTTTGACCTAACCACTTGCCCAAATTACAAAAACAAATATTATAGAGGATTTACAGAAAAGGCTACCGAGTATGTCATTAATAACCAATATTTTTTTGGACCAAAATCCTCCAATGTCACGGGCCATAAATATCGTACCCATGTTATTTCTTAAGTAGAGGCATTTGAAAATGGTTTTATTTTTTATAAAATTTTGTTTAAAAAAATAAAAAAAGTGGTGTTACCTATATGTTTTTATTTTGAAAATTTTATTTTTTCAAAAATGAACATATTATATTCTTACGGTTTTGAAAAAAAAAATTTAATCATTTTTCATTGAAATATAGGCCTACCCAGGCCGAAGCCTATGGTAATTTCCCTGAGCTGAACCAATGTTCAGGTAGGGGTCTACAATTTTTTTTTTACGATTTACTGGCACGTCTATGTTAATATAATAGCACAGTGATAGTGATATAGCCTACGCCACTAAAATGAAACCATGGTAAGAATTTCCGTGTTAGCACTGGTTAATGTACGTCTTCGCAGTGGCGCGCTGACCATGTAAGACCAGGAGCAATTGCTCCTGGTCCTAAAGGGGGTAGGTGGGTGGGTCCCCGGAGGGGACCTACCCACCCCATTTTATTTTGTATTTATTATTTGATTTCATACTTTATTTACCTCATCATATTTAGGACATTGTAAACAATTAATAATAAACTATATCTACATAGGCCTACCGGTAGTTGTTTTCCAAAGGGTTTTCCAAAAACTTGTGAATGAGTTATAAGTTCTAGAAATCGTAAAATCGTAAAATCGCGATTTTCACGAGAAATAATTTTAAGATTGCGCTCAAAAACGTGGCAGTTCTAAGTTCAGAGATTCGAAGGCCTCCAGAAAATTTCATCGCAATTGGAGTATCGGTTTAGCCGGAATCGTGCTGACAAACACACAAAAATACAGAAAAAAACAAAAAAAAACATTCCGGATTTTTTTCTCCAGTGTAGTGAAATGGAATCTTCGCTTCGCTCGCTACGCTCATCCAATCAATGAAACCCCCTTTTTTTAGGTAAATAAACCTTTATTTAAAAAAAATATTACTGCGAGAACAAAAGTTTTACTTTTAGAGAGTTCACTTCGAAGTTCCTTCAGTGGGTGGATCCCGTTGATGTTGTGTCACCTCACATTTGTCGACGTGTCGTTACAAAGCAACAAGTCGTTCGCCTGTTTAAATGTGTTCTTTATTTTGTGTTTCATATTTTATCGATGTATCTAAAATATTAAAAGATTGGGTGGTTTGATCTTGTAGTTAGAATTCAATTTGACTTGATATTGCACATGATTTATTCAATTAAAAAATATTTAATTCCTCTATGTTGGAGAGTAACATTACTGAATTGTTATCTTCTACCATACCAAGTACCAATAATACCACAGGTCTGATAAAGTTTATTATTCATTATATAAACAGCTGTTAAAATAAATCACATAAAAACGACCATGGTTCAGCCAGTGGGTCCGTTGGCTCTTTAAATCTTTAAATGATGGTTTCTGTAATTTTGTGTCATCATATAACCATCCAGTTACTATTATAAGTCCATGATATAACGATGTATCTTAAATGTAAGAGGTTGGATATGATTTGATTTTGCACAAGGAATTAAATTGACTTGATATTTTACATACGTTTCTTCAATTAAAATATTTCATTTCTCTATGTTAAAGGGTAATGTTACTGAATTGTTATCTTCTAGACTTCTACCTTCCATATTAATAATCCTGGAATTCAGGCACCTGTCCTGCTCTCCCTAGAAAAAAACACCCGGTACGGGTAATTGTCCACAGTTTTTCTTTTAGGACGTTTCATAATATTTAATCTGTTTAAATAAATCAAATGAAATCAAACCTATCTATCGATCAAATTTCTAAGTGCAAAATGGGGCCCAGACCAGCCAGGGGGCGTGAAAATTAAGAACAATGAAAAACGTCTTGGAGGACTGATGAATTTTGTTTTTTCTTGCATGTAATGGCTTTGTATTCTGTTACCAAAAAGGTATTTTCTCGTGGTAAAAACTCGTTAAAACGCACACAAACACACCCCAAGAATTGAAAATTTTTCCGGGGCTTTGCGCCCCGGACCCGCATGTTGCTGTGGGCGTGAAAATTAAGATGAAAAAGTCTTGGAGACTGATGAATTTTTTTTTTCTTGCATGTAATGGGTTTGTATTTTGTTACCAAAAAGGTATTTTCTAGTGCTTAAAACTCGTTAAAAACGCACCAAACACACCCTAAGAATTGAAAATTTTTCCGGGGCTATGCGCCCCGGACCCGCATGTTACCTGGGGGGCTACCCCCCCAGACCCCCCATCATGTGTTTATTTGTGAGGGTGGGGGGTCCTGTTAGAAGGGGCTTGCTCCTGTTCGATTCAAGAGTTCAGCGCGCCACTGCGTCTTCGGTTACTGACCACAACACTGTACTTGCTGAAGGAGCGTTCACTAACAACATTCGAAGGAGGTATCCAGATAGCAGCGAGGCTGGCTGAAGCGAATTCTGGGTGTGACTCTTTCATCGAACAAAGAATGTCTGACATTTCCACCTTCTTCACACTTGAGTTTCCTAGCTCTTCAATAACTGTTTGTTTCATTACCACATATCCTTCAGAAAAAGTCTGTTTGCTCATTTGTTTGTTGTTCATGGTAGGTATATCCTTGAAGACTTTTAAGGCCAAAGCCACGTCTGTTGACGTTTTGGCTAGATTTTTCGTGGGTCAAACAGAGCTCCCAGTGCCCGGAACATTTTTTTAGAAGGGTCGTCATTAATCTGATGGTTAAGTTTAACCAAACACTGTTGAGCCACGCCCTTAAGGCTATTCCAGAGCACTCTTACAGATATTTTGAAAGTCAACGGAAAATGGCTAAAAGTTGGTTGGATGAAAGATGAACTCAAATAAAAAAGGAAAAAAAATAACTTTTTTTTTTGGACGGGACAAAGGCTCTATTTTGGCCATTCTTTGCAAATTTTGGGTCATTACGGAAATGAATGTTTTGGATGCAATATTTAATTTTTAGCTATGTTTTTTTTTTATTGCTTCAACACACCTTTGTCTCTGGACTGAGTATAAGGGAAAAGAATTTTCTGAAATAATGTTCGATGTACGATTTTTTGTCACATGGTACAAAAAAGAGTTTTGAACCGGAACACGAAAAAAATCGTTCATCAAAAGTTATTTCATAAAATTAGTTTCCCTTGTTCTCAGTCCAGAGACAAAGGTGTGTTGAAGCAATAAAAAAAAAAACATAGCTAAAAATTTAAATATTGCATCTAAAACATTCATTTCCGTAATGAACCAAAATTTGCATATTTTGGCCAAATAGAGCTTTAGTCCCGTCCAAAAAAAAAGTTTTTTTTCCCCCTTTTTTATTCAAGTTCATCTTTCATCCAACCAACTTTTAGCCATTTTCTGTTGACTTTCAAAATATCGGTAAGAGTGCTCTGGAATAGCCTTAAGTTGTTGTTTTAGAGTCTGCCTGTTCAAAACAGGCAACACCTGAAGAGCTGCTGTTACTGTTTCTGAGAAATTACCATCAGCGAGTAGGGTTAATCTCACTGAGAGATAGTTGAGCTTGCCACTGAGAAGGTGGGCAGAAGGATAAAGAGCCCCCTCCAAAAATGTTATCAAATCAACCATTGTCTTACTGTTTTTGGATGTAAACAGGGCTACAACCTTTACCTCTGCTAACATTTCTCTTGTTAAAGACTTGAAGAAGTTGACTCCTGCATTCCCATCTTCAAGTGTTTTGAGGAAGTCGTCGATATTGTACAAATGTTTATTAATGTAGTCAACTGATTTAAACCAAGAGTTTCCAGCGTGTGTTTACAGGCATTGGGAAAGTTTTACTTTCCCTGCGTTCTCTTCATCATCTTCATCATACTTTTCAGACAGATACTCTAGGTATAGGCTCTTACGCTTGTGTGTGTTCAAAAAAGCGTTCTTGGTTTTAATCACAACAGTATTAAGATAAGATCATCAAAATGCTCCTTCCACACCTCGCCTACCAAGTTAATTTTATGTGCCCAGCATTGAATGTGTAGGGCGTTGGGCAACAATGCTGACAATGCTGAAAAGCATTTTGCCATACGTATATATCTAGCACCGTCGGTTCCAAATGATAAAACCAAAGGTCTGTCAACGTCATAACGAGTTAATACGTCAAGAATAGCATTCGCACAGTTGTGGCCATTCGCTGCATCGAGCACTACAGACACTGCTAAAAAAGTATCCTGTCCTGTTTTGCTCCAGGCTCGACCGTACTGAATAACACGTTGAACACACACAAACCGCGTTTATCGGGGGTTTCGTCTGATGATACGCAAACTCGTTTGTCACAAATTGCCTCCTTGATCTCTGCTTCTTTCCTTTCACCTATAATTGGGATGTATTGTTGACGAATGCGGTTTGCAGACGGCAAATCGCCGCTACCTTTAACATATTGATGTAGCCATTACCTGACCATGGGATGATCCAGCTTTTCTACAGGAATGTTGGCCGAAATAAATGCTTGAGTTGTATTTATTATGAAGTCTTGTTTGTCATCTTTTGCCTTCTTTCCCGCACTGTAGGTTTCACTTATCGTTGCATGCCTGCGTGTTGTTTGAAGTAAGGCTGCTCTTGCTTTCTGTGCAATGTGTTTCTCGCTTCCGATATGTTTTACAACCGTGTCCTTTCGATCGTGGTTTAACCGGCACTCGCATACTAGGCACATTAAGATTTTTTTGTCCGATACATGAAACTCTTTAACCCGGTCAAATGCAGACACTTGTAACTTCGGCAACGCAAGCGCAACGTAAGCGCAACACAAGGAAAAAGGCGTGCACAATTGTTAAAACGGAAGCGTGGTGTAAAGAAACTACAAGTTTGTGCAAAGATTTAGAAGGCTCGTGATCAGATGACTGCACGTCGACTTTGCGTTTGACATTTCATCTTTGAAACCATTTGCAGTATTATCATAGAGATATTGCCTAACATACATAATTAACAGCTCGTCGCTAGACGTCGACTCAATCTTGCAATATCACCGAACGAGTATTTTTCCTTATGTGGTTGACCCTGCTTACAACTTCATACTCGATAATAACGTCGTCTTCTGTGAGTTTGCCCTTGATTAATAATTTTGACACTGACACAAACAACAATAGTTGTCCATGTGAAATATGAACGTTGTAGCCCCACCCGTTTGGTCTGAATCGGCCCAAATGTCACGAAAATATCACGCTAAAAATCGAAAAAAAATCTCAAAAGTACGATATTCATGAGAAATATTTCTTCGATTGTACCCAAAAACAATACAGCTCTAAGTTCAGAGATTTCGAAGGTCCCCTCAAATTTTCATCAAGATCGCATATGCCGTTTGCCCGGTAGAGAGCGAACAAAAAGACAAAAAAAAAACACCAGAGCTAAATTTTTTGGGGGGTCAGTGAAATTGAAGTCTTTGCTTCGCTCATCCAATTAGCCCTATTTATTTATTAATTTTTAATATTTGGAGAAAAACAGCTTTAAAGTAGGGTTGCCGTCGATAATCGAAATATCGATCGATTATCGATATCAGTAATATGATATGATAATCGATTCAAGTATTTTGATATGATATGATATGATTATCGATTTAAATAGTGACATCGATGTTTTCGCGGTTTACCATGCTTAAAAATGCCGCGCTGTCGTATCAACGCGCCGATTGGTTGTCGGAGTAGCCAATCGCTGCTCAAGTATAATGCCACGCCCACCGCCGCCAGTGCGCATGCGCTCGCAGCGCGATACAAGGCGATACGAAAACATCGCCCGGCCCGATTGCGATGTATTCAGTACGGCTCGACGTGTTGTGGCGTGAACTTCTCTAGCGTCAGTCTGCCCAATTATATTGAATTCGCGATGTTTCTTCCGTGTTTCTGCTTCCTAGGCTCAATTTGGAATTTGATATGATAATCGATTTGGGTCTATGATATCGATATATTTCGATATGATAATCGATTCGATGCCTCCGATTATCGATCACGATTTTCACATCGAACGGCAACCCTACTTTAAAGTTAAAACAGGCTTTTACCTGCTTGTATTCTGATGAAATGTTGTTTAAAACATCCCAGCTCCAAATGACGGGTCATCTGGATCCTCAGCATCAACCACACGTTTAAAAAAAAACTAAGTTCAGAGATTTCGAAGGTCCCCTCAAATTTTCATCAAGATCGCATATGCCGTTTGCCCGGTAGAGAGCGAACAAAAAGACAAAAAAAAAACACCAGAGCTAAATTTTTTGGGGGGTCAGTGAAATTGAAGTCTTTGCTTTGCTCATCCAATTAGCCCTATTTATTTATTAATTTTTAATATTTGGAGAAAAACAGCTTTAAAGTTAAAACAGGCTTTTACCTGCTTGTATTCTGATGAAATGTTGTTTAAAACATCCTAGCTCCATATGACGGGTAATCTGGATCCTCGGCATCAACTTTATACTAAAAAAAAAACTAAGTGGCAATTTTTTTAGGGAAGCTTTATACTTTATAAAGAGTTATACTACAAATCTGATTAGAAAGTAAACTCACAACCTTATATTAAAACAATCACAAAACATAAAAGGGCAGTCCAATTTCTTACAAATAAGTTGCAATTTACACAGAAATAGGCATTATAAAATTATTTTATAAAACCTCCCCTTAAGCATATGAAAAGGCACAGTGTGGCCTTAAGCTTTGGCAAGGGAAAAATAAATACTCTTTTATACCCACTCTTTTTTATTAGTGATAACTAGGGACCCCGAAATTTCGTGAATTGGCTTTTTTCACTAAATGATGCTATATATGACTGTTTTATGATAAGGTAGCAAAATAAGGCAATAATCACGTTTTTATGCTAAATTAGAGCAAAATTAGGAACTTTCCTTAAATATTCTGCAAGTTTTAGTCCAAAATAATGCAATTATTTTGACAATCGGGCATTGAAATCAACATTTCTGTTTCAACTTATAGTTGTCACCATGACAGTTGAAAATATTATTAACGAACACGCCTAGCTAATTCAAATTAAGCTAACTTTATATGGCCTAAATGTTCGTTCATGTGTAATACGTGTTCATTTCGCTCAAGGGTAGTGATTGCAGTGATATTTTTAAGACGAAATGATGCCTTTACCTTGAGTTTGTATACTGAAATTGGAAGATTTTTACAATGATTGGATGAGCGTAGCGAGCGAAACGAAGATTCCATTTCACTACACTGGAGAAAAAAATCCGGAATGTTTTTTTTTTTTTTGTATTTTTGTGTGTCTGTGAACACGATTCCGGCTAAACCAATACTCCAATTGCGATGAAATTTTATGGAGGTCTATGAAATCTCTGAACGAAGAACTGTACGGGGGGAAAAATCGATCGAAAAATTATTTCTCATGAAAATCGCAATTTTACGATTTTTTTTCGATTTTTAAAAAATTTCTTCGACTTATAACATCTACATGTTTTATCCGATTGTAATGATTTTTTCACAGAACCTTAATTTTATGAATTAATATATTCGTGTGAAATTTGAGCGTAATCAAAAAATTATCTATTAAAAAAATCGCAATTTTACGCTTTTTTCGTTTAAAAAAATTACGCTCATCCATCAACGCGGCGGGACTTAAGCGTTTTCCTAGTAATAATAATCATCATAACTCAGTTCCAACTATGTCGGGTTGAGTAGTGGTTTTCCACCATTATCTAGGGCAGCGGTCTTCAAACTTTCTCACCCAAGTCCCAATTATTAATCAATCAAATCGCCGCGTCCCAACACTCGGTCTCAGGATCGTCAGGACCGTTATTACTGTCACTTTAACATTTAAGCTCAATTTTTGTAAAGGCTTGGGGCCTATAAGGCCATGATACACAATGCCACTGCTTAATAAAAGTTTCCACTAACCACACCTACAAAAATATGTCAACCCGGTAAAATATTGCCTACTACAGACAGCTTTTCATTGCGTTGAATGGTCTCTGTACGGGGGCTACTGAGCAACTGAAAACCTAGACCTGACGAACCAAATGGTATTCTACTGCCACCCTTGTAATTGGGGGCGGCAATATGGACCAAAGCAGCAAGGACATATTATTATTAGCAGTCACACAACGAACCTCCAGTAAGGTGGCGTTGCAGTTCTGAGATTTTCATGGGGGACCGTCATTTTCCACATGTGCATCCTTCATACATAACTTCAAAGAATGACTCATTTCGACTTCAAAAGATCACAGTCAAAAGATCACAACAGGAGTTGTGCTTATAACGGGACAATGCAGGAAGTCACACTTTATTTTCAAATTTAATTATTAATTTTTGAAAATAATTATTTTTATTATTTATTGACTACTACTCTTCAATTACCCAATTTTCTTGGTGTCCCAAAAGCAAATCCTCACTGTCCCAAGTTTGGGACGCGACCCAGACTTTGAAAACCGCTGATCTAGGGCATGAAACTGTAGATACAAAGCTTGCCAGACTCAGTGTTTCTTCCTCATCATCTGACTCCTTCCTCTCCACCAATTTACTCCACTCTCTTCTGTCCTCCCACAGCTTGACTCTTGTCACATGCTCCCACACTTCATCCCATTTTCCAACGTCTTCTTGAATTAATCTTTCCCATTTCTCTCTTGGCCTTCCTACTCTTCTTTTCCCCTCCTCTGCCGCTTCGAATTCTCGTCTTGGAATCCTATCTCTTCCCATCCTTTTCATATGTCCAAACCATCGTAGACGTTCTCTTCCTAGCTTAAACCTCAATCTCTCCATTCCCAGTTCCTTTCTGATTACATTACTTCTTATCTTGTCCATATTTGTAACTCCCTTGACACTTCTTAAAAACCTCATTTCTGCTGCTTCCAACTGACTCTCGTCCTTTGTTCCCACTGCCCATGTTACTGCCCCATATGTTAGAATAGGTACAAAATATGCATTGTACAACAAAATTTTACATTTTTGTGGAAACAACTCGTTCCAGAGTAGGTTTTTCACCAACTGGTAAAACCCTTCTGCTTTTTGCACTCTAGATGACACTTCCCAATGATATGAGAACTTTTTATTTGCTATTTCTCAGTGTCTCTATAGTGATAACATACTTACATTTCACACACATTTCTTACATTTCAATGTTTTCTCGTCGACTTACTCTATAAATGTCATGTTCTCTTGATGTCTTTTGTTGTAAGAGGGCCACACATGCCCTGCATTAGCCTTCCTGCCCTATGGGCTGATAAAATATATCATGTAGGCCTATTTTGGTCTTCGGCTAATGAATTTAAAGTAGGGATGTCAAACGATATGATAATTCATATTGATAATCGCGCCTTTATGAGAATACTAGGAAAACGCTAAAGTCCCGCCGCGTTGATGGATGAGCTTTTTAAAGGTTTTAGTTTGCGTGGGATATCTGTACTTTTGCAAGTGCTTTGTTTTGCTGCCTACGCATTGTAGGTGAATGTTGTCAAGTTTCTTTTGTTTCTTGTCAATTGGTATTATTTACCGTAAAAAACTTGTATTAAAAGCTTTATTTCTACGGATTCTGGCTAAATTTTTCCACTTTTTCTTTCAAAAGGTACTACATAACCATAACCTTAATGTCCATGTATAATATGAACGTTGTAGCCCCACCCGTTTGGTCAGAATTGGCCCAAATGGCACGAAAATATCGCACAAAAAGTCAAAAAACGTAGAAAAAAAGCTTTATTTCTCTCGATTCTGGCTAACTTTTTCAACTTTTTCTTTCAGAAAGCAATACATCACCATTACCTTAATGTCCATGTGAATTATGAACGTTGTAGCCCCACCCGTTTGGTCAGAATTGGCCCAAATGGCACGAAAATATCGCACTAAAAATCGAAAAAAAATCGTAAAAGTACGATATTCATGAGAAATATTTCTTCGATTGTACCCAAAAACGTGGCAAGTCTAAGTTCAGAGAAAACGAAGGTCGTGTCAAATTTTCATCAAGATCGCATATGCCGTTTGCCCGGTAGAGAGCGAACAAACAGACGGAAAAAAAAAAAAAAACAACAAACAAACAAACAAACAAAAAAAAAAAAAACAACGGAGCTAAATTTTTTGGGGGGTCGGTGAAATTGAAGTCTTCGCTTCGCTCATCCAAATATCGCGCCCAAAAATATCTCGCCGATACGGTCATTTGTAATCATATCACGATATATCGGCATAAAACTCGCTTTTCTCGCTTTGCGTCAATTTGAATTGTGCACCATCTCAACGCTGGTCGGCGGATTGGCCGCCACCGTTGATGCCCCTCCCACGAGGGAGTGTGCGAGAGGGAACAGTGAAGCGAGAGAGAGAGTGAGCGCAAGCAGTGATTCGAGTGCTGTTTCTCGATCCGCACGGTGGGAGGGGAAGGGGGGAGTGGTACCGTCGAATAGATCGCGAGCGGAAAACCCCATTTTGAGATGCTGGGAATTCCATGAAATCTAGATTCAGGAGAAACATCGTCGTAGCAGCGTTGATTAGTCATATAAACGTGTATTCGCTACTGAATTAGTAATTATACCCGTATTGCTAGCAATATTGATATTCGTACCATTATTGCGATACAGACACTTATATCGCGATAATATCGATACACGATTATCGTTGACATCCCTAATTTAAAGTTACCTACGTATGTTCATAATGTATCAATTGGTAGAGGGAACCACAAGTCTAACGCGGGAAGCGAGTTCAGTGCATTGGAAGAAAATGTTCCCATAAGAATAGCATTGGGCAAGTTTAAAAACGCTTCTATCTTTTGAACGAGAAGTTATCTTAACAAATATCAGTCACAGTACGTTAATCACCGTTCTTTTCTTGACACATTTGATGCATTCAATTTACAAAAGTCGCAACAGAATTTGAATAAACGTTTTAGAAACACATGTATGTTTCGCGTTTTGGAGCGACTCAATAGAAAGAGACGCACGGTAGAAGAGAGAGAGAGAACCAACGCATGCGCACGGTCGACTAGCGAGGAGCAGCTTTGCACGTACAGCATCCAAGTGCACGGCGAACTCGACCTTTCCGACATGTTTAGTTTCTTCGATTCAACAGCCAATCACGGAGGATCGGCGCGCGACGCAGATGAAAATGCAAACATCATCTTGTTAAACTCGAACTCATTTAAATTCAAAACATGGTATTATAATTCTACTATATGTGATAGTTGAAGAAAAGAATGGTTAATGACGTAATGTGAATGATATTTCTTAAATACTTCTCGTTCAAAAGATACAAGCGTTTTAAAAAATGCCTAATGCTTTTCTTATGGGGACATTCTCTTCTAATGCACTGAACTCGCTTCCGCGTTAGACTTGTGGTTCCCTATTGTCATTTTTATCTCTAATACCAAGTATCTCCTCAAAAGAAAAAAGAAAACACTAGTCTACAATAATGTTTATATTTTGATATTAGTTCTTAGAAGTTATTTATTTCCTTTAGGTCCCGTTCGAACCAAGGCAGCAAGGAAGATTACGCCTCCAAGTCCTGTGAAAAAGGAACTCGGCCGAGCATCACCTGCGAGTGGTGCAACCGGTACAAGCAAGAACTTGCAAGAGAACCTCCGCAAACAAGAGTTGGACGAGACATTCTTCACGTGTGATTTTTGCTTTAAATTATTCCGTAGGCGGAATGCGTTGATGGCCCACATCAAACTGCACGAGGCAACTAAATATAGGCAACCATAATGGACACATCTACGAATGTAAACAATGCAAAAAGACATACAGCTCACGTTATAATTTGAATCATCACACAAAACGATGCCATGGCCAAAAAGAGTACATATGTTCAAAGTGCAACGAAGCATATGCAACACAGTCTGATCTGTCTAGACATTCACGTACACACGGAGTTAAGGCGTACAAATGCAACCGGTGTGGTAAGGTGTTTCAAAAGCGAAAGACATTCTCGGCACATACAAAAGTACATCCTCAGGTGATTTATGAATGTATCACCTGTTTTCAGAAGTTTTCATGGGAAGAAGAATTGGTAGAACATAATAAAATACATCAGGTAAGTCTTCATAAATAAAACATAAATTAATTCAGAATTTAATATCAACGCTAGCCAATACCGATTTGAGGGTTATGTACATGCTGTTGACTTCTCGTCATCGTATTGTTACTTCAAATCCCGTTCATCCAGTCTCTTTCTTCCTCACAGCTACGTAGGGCTAGGTATTGACACTGGTCAACTGAACAAGTAGGCATAAAACCCAAGTATAGGTGCACGGCCTCTGAATATCTGCGCAAATTAAAGTAACAAAATAATTAAGTCTCAAAACCTATATAGCCTTAAAAGTATGTATATTGTTTTGTTTTGCATGGATATTATGACAGGGCCAGAGCATTGCATATTCAGCAGCAGTCAATCTGCGGTAACTGCAATGACATAATATAAGCTAAGCGCTAGACACTCAGTATGGCCGTGCGGAGCGTGACAATTTGAAGCTATCTTGAATAGGGAAAAACCAACCGCCTTCTAAATGTATCGTACCCTTTAAAGTTTAATTTAACTGCCTTTGTGTTAACAAGCGGTGTAAAATCAAAACCGCAAGATGGCGATTTGTCGATATTATTGAAGAAAAACAGTCTTTCTTCCGCAAATCACTCAGTTACTCCGATTTCCGAATAAAGCAAGTTGGTGGCACGGAATAAGCTATACAGGTAGGTAATAGAGCTGTACCTTTGTTAATAACAAATGTTATTTTCCACTGCCTTCCACAGCCATGTAAATCAGCATAATATTAGCAAAAGAACACTGAAAATTTTCACCGTCTTTTGTTTTACATTTTCATTTGGAGATTGCGTGAGATCATTAAAAGAAAAGAAAAGGCGTATATTGTCGCACATTTTTGTATAGCCAAGGAGGACTATCATACTATTGTTTATCTGCATTGGGCTTTTAGTAATCAAAACTAGTTATTTGTGCGGGATGTGTGTCTGAACAAGGTCGTGCAGGCCTAGGGTTGCCTAGGAGAGGCCTAGGGCTTGTCAAACGTGTAATGTTAGTATTAATTGTATCTAGTTTTATAGCCTAATGGAACTTAAGGCCTACACTGTTGTATTATAAATAATTTTCTTTATCTGGGCCTAGGCCGGGGACGGTTTCTGGTTTGTTTTATGAAAGTAATGACAACTTTTCTCGTTTTACACATAGACGCAAAATTTAAAATGTCCACCATATGTTTACGTATTTGTTTATCCCCGCAACGTTCAAATAATCCACTGCATCTTAGTTCATTCAACTAGATGAAGTATCTATGTTGAAGTGAAGTGATTTTTCCCTATTCAAGAGGCTTCTAATCGTCATGCTAGCGCTCGGTTGGAAGGATAGGAGACTGAGCATCTAGCGCTTTGCTACGCAAAGCTTATGTACGTCATTGGGTAACTGCATCTAGTTTTCTTTGAGTGTCCACATTCAGCCCAAGGTCGTCGCTTGCAAAAGTAATCACATACTACTACAACAATTACAATTATGAAATTCAAAATCTCCTAGCCACACTTTCTGACTTTTCCCCTAGCGAGGCTTACTCGCCATTGTCTTTGCTCGTGACTATGTGCGTGGGCAGGTATTCTTGAGGCAGGCGCAGGTCTGCTGTGTGCTGTGTCGACTACTGAGCTCACTATGCCTCGGGTGCAAAGAACAAACTTATAAAAGCCCTAGACAAAGTGCAGTGATTAATGGCAATGAGAGTAACTGGAAAAGCTAACAGGTGGAGATGGGTAACTGATTCTAAAGGCATGTGGATTAGAACTTATGACAGTGTAAGAGAGTAAGAAGAGAAAATCACTGATCGGCTGAGGTCGCCTAAGTACAAGTCCAGAACTATACACAATAGAATATTCCCTGGTTCAATTCCTGACTATCACAACAAATCACTGTTTCACTTCACTTTAAATGCTACATCAATATCATAATGCCACGAACTCCGCTGATAAAACCCAAATTGGGTCCCGACTTGCGTCCTCCAACTTCACACTCAACATCCCACTTTGACTCTCCGTCTCCGTCTGAATAATTGCCGCTTCGCTCTCTTGTCCATCCATCCGTAATATGCATTCAACAAACATTGACCTTGTCAACCGGAAGTACCCATCTAATAACATGTTAAAACATCAGTTGATATTTTCTTCTTCTTATGAAAACGATAGTACACAATTCCATTAGTGTCTAGAAGCCCAGACAACAATGGTCTTACCTCTCCAATTCCCCTCATCTCAAATAAACAAACTTAAACTCAATCAAAATCTAAAATCATTGATATCTTCTGATTGACATAACCGAATGACTTGCTACCAGCAACAAAATAAAGGGCATCACGAGACGCATCCACTGCCAAAATCTGTTTGCTGTAGTCACAGTCAGTGAAACTCAACACTTGGATGAAGATCCCATGCTAAATCTGTCTAGCCTTCGAGACCCAGACAGAACATTCTTGAAGAAATCTAGGCTTGTTCCTATGGTAGGCTAATTGGCAATTCTTCCAACATACGTTAGGCGCTCACAGACCCCTGGACTTAAAAACACTTAGTCCTCTCGTTCCACCTAGGCTCTTCCCAAGTATTAGGCCAATAAATAGGCTAACGCTAACCCAGCCCCTTGTAGCCCTAGGCCCGATTGATCAACTAGGCGTACTGTTTTAACACCTAGCACTTCAATGGTATTGACTTTTAATTTTTAAAGGTCACTTGCGGCATATATTTAAATACGTAAATATGGTATGTAGCTTATATGTGACCCTACTTGCGATATTTGTTCTATTACATGCGTATTTTTTATCTAGAGTTAGTCGTTAATCTTCCAAAATTATCCCATAGATACCCGTTGCTGCTCCAGTTGCTGCCCTTACTCTCAAGTCAGAATCTTTGGTTACTGTCCCTGAAGCTAATGCCGATACAACAGTTCCCATCTCCAATGCTCAAGAAAAACAGGCCAATAACCTGAAACTGGAGACCTGCTACTCATATATCAACCGGGTCAAGTCTCAGTTTGCTGAAGAGCCACAGATGTACCAGGATTTCCTGAACACCATCAAACAATTCAAGTTCAAGAGGTAAGCAACCATATATTCAAAATTAAAATTACATTTTCTATAATGTAGCTTTAAATTGCTTTGACCAATTGGTTTTAGTTACGGATGTGCAAGCACCCAAAATCTTGTCAAGTATTTGATACTCCAAATCGATTTTAAAAAGAAACTTGAACCAGTAGGCCTAGAGTCAAACTTCATTAAGACGTGTCTGAAGGGCCAAGGAAAAGTTAACGTCATAAACACGAAAACGTAAAAACTAAAATTACAGTAGTCTCTAATCCCGCTGCTTATCCGGTATTCTGGACGATCCGAGGCAACCCGTGTCTTAGTTTCCGTACGATGTTTTCATTTGAGAACGTTATCTCCTAGAGTCGTCCAACATGTCTCGGACTATAGCGGCCTGGCTGAATAGGGAACCTAAGTGGGCGTTGTCCGGTTCTCTCCGGTCAGCGTGGTATAGGCGATTAACCCGTGCTAAATGTTTCGTAAGCGATAGCGCGAGAACCCGACCACGGACCGGAATTATATTCATACTGTAAGAAACTTTAATCTTTCCGCTTTGCGTGGATATACATAACTCTGCTCTATCACAAATATTAATGACATTTGTTTTGAGTTGAAGTGAACTCTACATTTACACTGTTGCCAAACCTTCCAAACTGCTCATGAAAAAGCACGTAAAAACATTTTGTCCGTGGCATCAGCATAACATTTGGTAACCGACTTGCTTTGTGGCTACTGTAAGGTCACTGGGTTGTACTAGATTATACATTACTAATAAAATATCCTTTAATGTGTCAACAAAATCTTGAATGAGAAGTACATTTAGCAACCATGGACAGGCGCGTGGTATGCGAGGATGCCACAGCTGCACACAACGTGGCTGCGTCTCGCGTAGGTTGCCGCTAAGTCAGAGTACATTTGCGACAGCGCGCAAACATGGGTCCATTTAACTTATAATAGTTTGAATTTAGGAAGCGTCATCGAGCAAAGTAGAATACCATCATCTTCCTCACAAAATTATGCATCTTGTGATGTTATTGGTTTAAATTTCTTTTGCGGGAGTCAAAAGATAAGGTGAGTTACATTTTCGTACCATGCTAATTCTTATGGGCGCTGAGACCAGAGAGAACCAATTTCCTTCCCGCCTTCAAAACTTAGGTTCCCTATCCCAGCTGGGGATGGGTGGTAGCAGACGCCTAGTCATGAGTGACAGACCCTGACAGGTTCAAGACCATAGACCTAGTAGTGTGTATTTCTCTATGTAGTAGTGGGTCCTAGCTACCTAGGGTGTAGCCCTAGGCTATAATTTAGGCATAGGCCTAGTCTCATGCATTGTTCCCAATCTTTTTTTATTAAATTACAAAAAACAAATAAACAATTACTTAGTAATTCTAGGAGACTTCAATGTGAATGTCTCAGCTGATAGCAAAGACCCTAATAAAGAAATGCTAGCTAATCTTCTTGACTCTTATAACATGATGCTCACCATGAAAGATACAACTAGAATTGATCCACGGTGGCAAACTTCAACGATCATTGATAATATAGCAACTGACACTACATTACCCTTCAACTCCCGAGTAATTGACTTTGGAATTGCTGACCACTAGCCCAAGAAATTGCAATACAGTATAATCATTATCAGCTGCCTATACCAACCAAAATTATACGTGTTGTAAATGAGAACTCTTTAAATAATCTAGCTGAAAGCTTAAAAGGAGAAAATTGGGAATGTGTAATAGTTTCAGAGATAGCAGATAAGTATGATGCATTTTCAAATAAATTACTTTACTATTTTAATAAAAATTGCCCACTAAAACAAATACAAAATAAAACAACCTACAAATTGCAAAATTGGATAACTAACGGTATTAAAGTCTCAAGTGCTAATAAAAGGAGCCTTTTATACATTCACAGTTCCCAAATGTGCCATTCCTAAAAACATATATCAAATCATGTGTGGCTCGTTGGTCTTGTATGTGGCTAGTTGGTCTTGATGTGGCTCGTTGGTCTTGTATGTGGCTCGTTGGTCTTGTTGTTAGCGTATCTGCTTCCAATGCAGAAGGTCCACGGTTCGATTCCCTCTAAAGTCAGAAGTTTTTTAACTTCTAATTTATCTTCAATTTTACAAATATTTAATCAGAATTTGAAAAAGTTATTTGTGGAGTTCCACAAGAATCGATCCTTGGGCCCCTATTCTTCATTATCTTTGTTAACGACCTACCTGACAATATTGATGATGCCGAGTTGTTTGCAGATGACTTAACTACTAGCCTAACGGCTGCGGATACAGTTTTACTTAAAGAAAAGGGAGAAAAAAGACTTACTGAGTCTATTGAATAGTTTACAATGAACAAACTATTGCTTTTAACTCTCTAAAAACTAACTTTATCCAGTTCCATTCAATTCAAAAAAAGAAATCACTAAACCTCATTGCCTTGCATTGCCTTGCCATTGCCATTGCCATTGCCTTGCCATGCCATTGCCTCATTGCCTTGCAAATTCAAATGACAAATCAGCTGTAAACTCAGTTGAACAAACAAACTTTCTAGGCCTAACAATAGATAAAAACTTAACATGGCATGCTCACATTAAGACACTGATAAAAAAAACTCAGCTCTGCTTGTTTTGCAATTAAAAGCATCAATCATATAGTAAGCAATGTATCAACTGCTAAATTAAGCTTCTTTTCTATTTTTTAATCACATCTACAATATGGAATAGAATTTTAGGGAATGTCAACTCACATTGATAAAGTTTTCATTATACAAAAACAAGCAATTAGAGCATTATATTCCCTTGGGCAAATGGAGCATTGTAAACCTTACTTTATTGCTCTGAATATTCTTACAGTTCCATGTCTTTACATTCTTAAATCAGTCTTATTAATCATTAAGAAAAACATCCACATCCTTGCAGTTAATGCTAATATACATACTCACAACACAAGACAAAAACTGATCTCCATCTTAGCCAATGTTCTACAAATCTTGGCCAGAAAAACTCCCGATTATATAAATAAAATTCTCTACAACCTTGTTCCAAAAGAAATCAAAGATACACCTCAATATATTAAATTCAAAAATGAGCTGACAAAATTTTTATTACAAAAAGCTTACTACAGTACAGTGTAAATGACTTTATCACATCAACTGACCTACCATAATTTTTTATCAGTTTGTTGTTAATGTTACAATATTTGAAATTAGGAAATTAATGTTCTTCTTATTCATTTCTTTTTATCCAAGTTACCTAATAATAATGTAATATTGTAAACTTGCACTGTATCATTGGCTTATGGCAGTAGGCCTATGTATTACCTCATATGAGAGACAATGGGATGAAAGATGATTATTTGTTAGTGATATGGTCATGATGATATTTTATTATTAGTAGATGTACTGTATAGTACTTGGAAAACGCTTAAAGGGGCTAAAAACCCCAAAAATTATTTTTTACCACGTGATCTATAGCACAATACTACACTTAAATGACCGTTTAAAAAATTATATCTTGTAACTGTGATTTAACACGAATTTTTTAATTTTTTTGATCCAGAAATTGGCGAAAATTGGTGTTTTGGAAAATTTCCTAAATCGGCTTTAACCTGCTTCTTTTTTGGTCCACATAGATACTAGAGCATTGTACCAATCTAAAATGCCCCTTTATAACATCGTGTCTTGAAACTGTGCCCAAATATACCCTCAAACACGCAAAAATATGCATTCCAAAATCACACCCCATCTTGGTAACTAGGAAAACGCTTAAGTCCCGCCGCGTTGTTGGATGAGCGTAATTGGTGCATTGAGCTGCCATGTGTTACGCGGATTTTCTGTTGTTCTGTGAAAAAATTATTACTTAGTCGAAGATTTTTTTTAATTAAATTAAATAAAATAAAAAATAAACTTAATTTTTTTAATAAATCGTAATTTTTTTTTAAAATCATAAAATTGCAATTTTCATAAGAAATAATTATTCGATTGCGCTCAAATTTAACACGAGTATATTAATTCATAAAATTAAGGTTCTGTGAAAAAATCATTACAAAAGGATAAAGCATGTAGGTGTTACAAGTCAAAGAATTGTTTTAAAAAAGAAAAAACCCGTAAAATTTCGATTTTTATGAGAAATAATTTTTCGATTACGCTCAAATTTCACACGAATATCTTAATTCATAAAATTAAGGTTCTATGAAAAAATCTTTACAGTCGGATAAAGCGTGTAGGTGTTATAGGTCGAAGAAATATTTAAAAAATCAAAAAAAATCGTAAAATTGCGTTTTTTATAAGAAAAAAATTTCCGATTGCGCTCAAAAACGTGGCAGTTCTAAGTTCAGAGATTTCGAAGGCCTCCATAAAATTTCATCGCAATCGGAGTATCGGTTTAGCCGGAATCGTGCTGACAAACACACAAAAATACAGAAAAAAAGAAAGAAGGAAAGAAAGAAAAAAAAAAAAACATTCCGGATTTTTTTCTCCAGTGTAGTGAAATGGAATCTTCGCTTCGCTCGCTACGCTCATCCAATCAGCATATTTTGACCGAACTACTTGCCCAAATTACAAAACAAAATATAGAGAATTTACAGAAAAGGCTGTCGAGTACGTCAATAATGGCCAATATTTTTTTGGATCAAAATCCTCCAAGGTCACGGGGCATAAAGATCGTCCCCATGTTATTTCTTATGGGAGATTTTTGCCGATGGGACCTAGCTCGAAAAATGTCATGTTTGACAATTTTTTGGGAGGTCATGGTGGCCCCAATAATTTTTCTGTTAATTGCTAAATTCATTACTAGTTAGCCTGAATGAAATATATTTTTTGAGTTTAGCGGTTAAATACCCCTTAAGTCCCGCCGCGTTTATGGATGAGCTTTTTTGTAAGTTTTTTGTTTGCGTAGGACCACTTTTCCTTTGCAAGTGCTTTTTGAATGCATTGTAGGTGATTGTTGTCAAGTTTCTATTGTTACTTGTTGTAATTGTTTTTATAAACCTAAAAAAAACTCATATTAAAACCTTTATTCTATGGATTCTAGCTAACTTTTTCAACTTTTTCTTTCAAAAAGCAATACATCACCATAACCTTAATGGTCCATGTGAAATATTAACGTTGTAGCCCCACCTGTTTGGTCAGAATCGGCCCAAATGTCACGAAAAAATCGAAAAATTTTTGTAAAGGTACGATATTCATGAGAAATATTTCTTCGATTGTACCCAAAAACAATACAGCTCTAAGTTCAGAGATTTCGAAAGTCCCCTCAAATTTTCATCAAGATCGCATATGCCGTTAGCCCGGTAGAAAGCAAACAAACAGACAAAAAAAGACAAAAAAAAACACCCGAGCTAAATTTTTGGGATGGTCAGTGAAATTGAAGTCCTTGCTTTGCTCATCCAATTATTCATATACTATTTTGTAAACTTCATGAAGTTTAATACTTATGTAGTAAATACTTGTGTAAAACTAGGAAAACGCTTAAGTCCCGCCGCGTTGTTGGATGAGCGTAATTGGTGCATTGAGCTGCCATGTGTTATGCGGATTTTCTGTTGTTCTGTGAAAAAATCATTCGGCCTACTAAATTAATTTTTTTTAAATTAAATTAAATTAAATATAAATTTAAATTAACATTTTTTTTCATAAATCGTAATTTAAAAAAAGGAAAAACTCGTAATATTGAAATTTTCTAGGGGTGTGCGAATATTCGAAATTTTCGAAGTATTCGAGAATAATTTACTATTCGTATTCGATTCGAAACTCGAATAATAACTATTTGAATTTCCGAAGTATTCGAATTCCCGAAGTATTCGATTTGAAATTCCCGCTAGTATGCAGGAAACTACATTACCGATCGACGCACCCTATCGTCAACTCCGCGCAACGTGTTTCAGCGGTCGTGCCAACCAAACCAAGCTGTACCAACTTTGACAAACAACAGCATCTGATATCACCGTTGTCATGACGTCGTTGAACGTAAGAAATTACTCCGAAAACGTGATGCAAACCTCATCTTTCTTGCGAAAAAGTTCTAAACATGGTCTTTTCTCGGGTAAATGCTCATGTAAAAACCCGCATAGGGCTCTCGTGCTTACAGATTACGAAGAAGAAGCGGGCCTTGAGCCCGAAACGGACATAGCCCTAGGCCTAGCCTAGCCCTACCCGCTTCAAAGTCTAGGCCCTAGCCTACGGCAAAAAAAGTGCGATTTGGTACTTTTTCAACCCAAAAGGGAACGAAGCCAAATGTATGCATTGCAAAAAAAATTAAAAACCCCCACAGGTCAGAACAACGAACATTGTTTTTAATTCCCTGTGCTTTGCACAATGCTAGGCCTAGGGCCTAGGCCCCGAGCCTACCTAGACCTAGGCGTACGTACGTACGTACGTAATAGTTCAACCAAGTACTTTTTTCTAATTAATTTAAACGTAATAACATGCAAATTTTATTTTGCCAAGCTTTTCGAGGATGCTGTTATGGGACACTGTACGTTTATGAATAAAGAATGCGCAAATGTGGAAGGGTAGATGAGCTTGGCCCTTTTTTTAAGATCTCATTTCTTTTGAGTGTGTAAGGTTTGGCTGTATTTCTACAAGTTTTTAATTCCCTGTGCTTTGCACAATGCTAGGCCTAGGGCCTAGGCCCCGAGCCTACCTAGGCCCTAGGCTAGCCTACTTAGGCCTAGGCCCTAGGCTAGCCTACCTAGGCCTAGGCCCTAGCCTGCCTAGGCCTAGTGCTAGGGGCTAGCCATTGAATTTTGCCAAGGCTAGCCTAGGGTAGACCTAGGACCAAAGATCCTATTATTAATTAATAATATTAATATTAATAGCCATAATATATAAAACTTAAAAACAACTAAATGTTTATTTTTATGTGTGCGCACTGTTTTGACAACTATTCGATATTCGACTTCGATATTCGACTTTTTTACTGTGTACTATTCGATATTCGTATTCGAACTCAAAAATCACTATTCGCACACCCCTAAAATTTTCATAAGAAATAATTATTCGATTGTCCACAAATTTTACATGAATATATTAATTCATAAAATTAAGGTTCTGTGAAAAACATGCATGTAGGTGTTATAAGCTGAAGAATTTGTAAAAAATCGTAAAATTGCGATTTTAATGAGAAATAATTTTTCGATTGCGCTCAAAAACGTGGCAGTTCTTGGTTCAGAGATTTCGAAGGCCTCCATAAAATTTCATCGCAATTGGAGTATCGGTTTAGCCGGAATCGTGCTAACAGACACACAATAATACAAACAGAAAGAAAAAAACAAAAAAAACATTCCGGATTTTTTTCTCCAGTGTAGTGAAATGGAATCTTCGCTTCGCTCACTACGCTCATCCAACTATATGGACCACACGGTAAAAACTGCTGAAAAAGTATCACAGATAAAGCCTACTACTCTATCGATGAATATCTGAAATCATAAAAATGTACTGTAAATTTCCACTACATTAGCCTATATATGACCCCTCATCAATAATTCTTCATTCTTCATTGCATTATACTTCATTCTTCTTATATCATAAACATCTCCAACATATTTTTTGAATACTTTGTTAAATATTAGTAGTCACAGACCTAGTCTAGTTATTAATGTAGGCCTAATGTATAATTGTTTCTTCTCTTCTCTTTTTTTCTTATAGTATATGATTGTATAGTAAATTAGTATTTAGTAATAGTGAAATATATGATAAATATATATATGATATGACATAATCAACAATGTTTTTGCAAATGATTAGAAATGTAACAAAAATCAAATTGAACCTAACTAAATATACAGCGCCCGCCGTAAGCAGCTCGCCTCTATCACCGATCGGTCCGACATGTTGCGTTTTAGTGCTGCCATCTATCTTTGCTTGGAAACGCGTATAGAGTTAAAGCTTAGATATTGTGGACCTTTTGAGAATAGGGTTAGTTTATGGTTGGGAATGTGAATTTGTAGATTTTCTCTTGTAAAATGAGAGTGGACAGAGGTGTTTAGAGGGAAAAGATTAGGGTAGGAACAAACAAATATCGCTGCAGCTTGAAAAAAGAGAGCAGGCCAGAGTAGGTATCCTATTTCCCTTAAAAAGCTCTCTACAAGTATGCCTCCTGGAAACGCCAGCCATAATGCAAATCGCTCTCTTTTGGAGGGTGAATATTCTGATTGCATGGGGGGATGCACCCAGAAAAGTGGGCCCATATGTTATGAATGAGTGAACATGAGCAAAGTAAACCATTTTAAGTATGTGGGGATAAAACTAGCTGTTTGAGTTTCCCTTTTAAAATGAAACAACCACTTTGAATTTCAGAGGCCACATGGTTTAATGTGGATAGACCAATCTAAAGTTGGACATGTATAATCCTAGCAATTTAGTGGAGTTGGTTCTAGTGATGCTTTTTCCATCTAGCCAGATTAGGGGACTAGATTAGGGGATCTATGCGATGGGGGAGTGGAAAGAAAGGTAGGTAGTCTTTGCTAGTGATGTGGTTAAGAGGTTTCTATGGCAATATACAGACATTTGGGAAGCTTGATTGTTTACTAGTGGGGGCATTGCAGCAATTGAGTTTTTTGGACAGGTTAGGAGTTGACTCCAGTCATCTGCATATTGAGTAAGTCTGTCCTCATCTAGGAAGTTGAGCAGGTCATTAGTGAAGAGTGTGAAGGCAAGGGACCTAATATTTAGGGTTGCCGTTCGATACGAATTTCAGTATCGATAATCGGACCATTTAAATCGATTATCGATCGTGATAATCGATTCAAAAAAAATATCGATCGATAATTGATAATTGAATCAAAATTAAGTTATTTCTCGCATTATCGTCGTCAACCAAAACAAATACTAATAGTAAATATGTAAAAACTATTGAGTATTTTTCGTACCTATTATTGAAGATTAGGCTCTAGGCAAGTAGCCTACTTGCCCTAGGCTAGCCACACGCATAGGCCTAAGCCTAGGCCTAGCCTAAAAACATCACTGACAACATAGGCCTAGGTCTTATAACTAGTCTGAGGCGACGGCGAAAGGGAGGTCTAGGCCTATTTTTGGTGATTTTGGAATATTTTACAATCCCATTCCATACCTATCAGAGTTTCCCAACATGATTAAATCAAGTTTATTCACTTCCAGAACACACAAAACAATACCAGTAAATGCGCGATGCCCCGTGTTCAGAAAAAAAACACCTTTTTTTATTGGTTTGGTCGCATCAATATTACTAACATTTCCTATCAAAAGTCTTGATGAAATGGGAAAGAATATTCAATTGAAGCACTCTTAAATGGTATTTATTTAATGGCAAAGCGAAATTTATTTGATGGCAAAGCACAAACACTTGCAGTGTTCGATCAGATGACATACTTTGTCTACTTCGAACGTTATGATTGGTCGGAACCAAAGTTGATAAAAAAGTAAACTTTAGTTGGACCGAATAGAAGCGCGCTCCATCGGCAGTGCCGAAAACTACTTGATGCGGAATTGGTGGCTCGATCGGTCGAAGCCGCGTAACCAGCGATAAATTTAAAATTTCTGGCGGAAGAGCCATTCGATTATCGGAACATCGATAATCGATTCGGGAGACTGAATCGGTTATTGATCGTTTCGGAGAATAAACGTATCGATCGAATATCGATTATCAAATGGCAACCTTACTAATATTGAGCCCTGTGGAACCCCGGAGACAAGAGTTTTGGGTTTGGAAAGATATTTATGGGTGGGAAATATTTTCGTAAACTGAATTTCAACAACTTGGGTGCGACCAGTCAAGTAAGAAAGCCAAAGCAAGTCATGTCCGTTTGAAGCCGGAATTGAGCGTTTCATTTTTTCTACTGTAGGACTTACCAGTCGGCTCATTTAGTGTACTCTTCCCATGGTTTATTCCGCTCTTCTCTTGCCATTCCTACGGACCGCTTTGCATGTCGATGCATGCAGGTGAACTTGAGAGATATATGCGACAGTTTTTTACTTTCTTGTTGCTTTTTTCTACCTTGTTTGGCTAGGTAGTCAGCCTTCTCATTACCATATATACCACAATGGGCCGGTATCCATTGTAGCACAATTTGGTTCCCATCGTTCATGAGGGGTAGAATCTGTAGTTTACATTGTCTAATTTCGGGTTCTGTTTTTTCCCTATTTTCAATGGCAGTCTTGGAGTCAGATAGGATCACAATTTTCCGGCTTTCAGACTTTGATAGTTTCAATAGTGCTTCCACTATTGCTCGGATTTCTCCATCATAATTGCTTCCATTAGCACCAGCTGGGTAGGAAGCCTCAAATTCTCGGCTGTATATTCCTGCGCCTGCATTGGGGGTGCTGATCCATCTGTATACAGATGTAGCCATTCATTTTCGGGGTATTTCTGGCGAATGTATGCCAATGTCAATTTCTTTAGTTGATCCAATGAGTGGTTTTGGGTTTTTTCACCATTGAGTCTGGTATTTTCAATGCATGTGGAATTTCCCGCAATGCAACATTTATGTTTGGTGGGCAGGAGGTTTTGTCTATTGTGATTGCCTTATTCCCAGTTAAATGCTCATTGATTTGGCGTGCCTTTGTTATCAATGTTTCGTGGGTTTCAGTTTTTCACATGGTTCTCTATCCCCGTAGTTCTGATCAGTCTGACTAGTTTTTCATATAGGATTCCTGCAGCTTCATTTTGTCTGGCCTCTAGAAGTGGGAAAGGGCCCTTTTCTTCCATAGCTACTATAGGTGTGGTTTTAACACCTCCAGTAACTATTCTGAGTGCAGTATTTGGACTCTATCCAGAGACGCAGTGAGTTTTTAGGCGCTTTTGTTATGACTGCATTACCATATTCAAGCAATGGTCCCATATGTTTATATGTGGTAGATAGTGTATTTTTCTTTCTCGATTTGGTTGATCGGGAAACACTCCCGTAGGTGTAAATGTTATTATTTAATACAATCCAGAAATTAAAAAAAAATTCATTCAGATGTATTATAATGCAACTACAATTCAGAGATTAATATGTACCCGTCCTGGTGGTCTAGGGGTTTTAAAACGCTCACCTGGAATGTGGGAGATCCGTGGTTCGGGGTCCTGGTCGGGGCGGACTTTTTAATTTCTGGATTGTATTAAATAATAGTGTGTTCTCTGTAACACCTGCAACTCTTTTTAAAAAGGTTCAATCTTCTCCTTCCGCTGCTTGCATTTTTTCGATATGCTTGGTCATTGTCATTTTTTGACCATGGTTACACCCCCGGTATACCGGGTTATCTTCTTTTTGTAATAGGTTTGTCTGTACTTGAGAGAAAATGTTGGTACACTTCGTCCCCTGGGTGGTAGCGTACACGGTCTTCTTTTTATTGACTATCATTGCATTTTTTTCTGTCCATTCTTCTAGAGCTTTAAGGGCTTTATTCATTTCAGTTTCCATCTTGTCTTTATCTCTGCCCCCTGTACCACAGCACCAATCATCTGCAAACAGCTTTTTCTTGACCTCACTTCTCTCTTCAATATAGTCAGCAAGGTCATTTATGAAGATCAGAAAAAGGTAGGATCGTGACTGCTCCTTGGGGAACCCCTGCCTTGGTTTTTCTGTATTTGATCTTATGTTCCATATCTTACTTTTCCCTATACCTCTGGTCAGGAATTTTTTTGTCCACCTGTATTATGTTGCTTGGTATGTTCATATCTGACATTTTTGTAAGTAAGATCTTTCTGTTCACTACATCAAATGCAGTTTGGAAATCAACATATACCACAAGTGTTGCTAGTTGTTTATTGAAGCCTTCCTTCACCTCCCGTTGTAGATGAGCCACTTGGTCGAGAGTGCTTCTATCTTACCTGAAGCCAGCCTGGTGTTCTGTTTTTAGGTTATTTGTCTCCAGGTAGATTTTTAATCTTTGGTTTACCATACGTTCCATGAGCTTTGCCATCATACTTGTGAGAGATATCGGCCTATAGCTCTCTGCTTTACTACTGTCCTTTCCTTTCTTTAGTATGGGTATAACTTCAGCTTTTTGCCACATATCCGGTATGTTTTCCTCCCATATGGCATTGAAGTGTCTCAGTAATACTAGTTGTCCTTCTTTTCCTAGGTTTTTCAAGAATTCAGGGTAGATAAGGTCAACTCCTGGTGCCTTTTTGTTTTTCAGTTTCTTAATGCTTGTCCAAATTCATGGATATTAAATGGTGCATTATAAGAGTCTTTGTTATCATGTTTGTATTTTGGTTGCTCTACTTTTACATGGTTATTGTTTATTGTTTATTGTGTGGCTCGTTGGTCTTGTGGTTAGCGTATCTGCTTTTTATGCAGAAGGTCCAGGGTTTTGATTCCCGCTAAAGTCAGAAGTTTTTAACTTCTGATTTGGACTTCAGTCCATCAGTTCTTGTCTTAGGAGTTTGTAAACGGTGACTTTGGAGCCGTCATAGCAACGAAGCACATATAAATTTCAGAGTTGTTCTGAATCGGCCTTGTTGATTCTGGCGTTGATTCGCGGGTGTTCGCACTGTCCATACCACTGATTGCTATATTTCCTATTAAAAATATCGATCTTTGGGTTGTTATCGCTCACTATCGTCGATTGCGTCGGGGCCTGCAGGGTTGGCTTGGTCGCTTTGATTTAAAGTCCCCACTGAAAATCAGTTATATAACTGAGTGGGTAGACTCTTAATAAAATTTATTTATTTATTTATTTATTTATTTATTTATTGGGTCTTGTTTGTTGTGACATATACTGACAGAACGCCTCTGCTTCATCCTTATCTTCGGTGAGTTCGCCCTTCTTATAATTAAATTGGCTCATGTTTTTCTTCCCTCCTCTCTTGGTTACATAGACAGAAAAGTATCTATGTGCTTTAACTCCATCCTTTCTGCAATCTATCTGCTCTACATATTCTTTTTAATGCTATTCTCTTGCTTTCCAAAATTTGTCTTTTTAATATGGCTTGTACTCTTCTTAGTTGGATCATGTCTTTCATATCTTGAGTTTGTTTCTGCAGTTTTTCTTGCTTAAATCTCTTTGTTGTTTCAAAGTTTGCAGTTTGTTCATTCCAGAAGGGTTTGTAGTTTTTTGGTTTTCTCTGGGACAGTTTTTTTCTGCAGCTGTTTGTATGATATCCATAATTTTCTGGTTGTCTAAATCAATGTTTTCCCTTAAATTCAAATTCCAGGAACATTTCTTCAGTAATTCTTCTGTACTCCTTCCAGTTACCTTTCTTAAAATTCCAAGTGCACTTGGTTTCTTTAGCTTCAGATTTATATTTCTGTCTTGTATAAGTAAAATTTTGTGTCCAGCACCAGAAGGAGACTCTAGGTTGTCCTGTTTCATGTGATTGAATAAGTTTGTGTGGCATAAGGCTAATCTGGTCTGGGAAAAGGCCTCCTCTATATGAGAGGAAGGTATATGGGGGCTGCTGCTTCCAGTAGCATCAGGGAGTTGCTGTCGATATATTCTTCAACTATGTATCCAACTTTAGTTGCGGTATTGTAATGCCAGGCTTTATTGGGTGCATTAAAATCTCCTACAATTACTGAGGTACTGTCATCTGTGACTAGATCTAAAAATTTTGATTCGTTTGTTGGTGGGTTATAAAGAATGATGTAAGTTCCCCACTGAAAATCAGTTATATAACTGAGTGGGTAGACTCTAAATACAATTTTTTTTTTTTTTTTTTAGTCTTGGTGTGATTTTTCCACAGTTCCAGTTGCACCACCTCTATTTTGTCTTCTTCGTCCATTTTGTGAAAAAATTTAAAATTTTGATGTCGGACCCATCTTCACACCAACTATGATGCCTGAAGAGATTTGTCTCTGTCCAGGGAGAGTATATATTTTGTAGCCGTTAATCATGGCTTTGTCCATTTTATCTTGGTCCGAGATTTGTCCTACTTCTACTACTGCGAATGCGTCCACATTTTTGTCACTAATTATCTTTTCGAAGTTCTAAATATTTATCTTCGGAGACACCTCCTGCTTTCCAAAAAAAGGTGACGTTGCCCTGAGAAGGACATATTTTCTCCCCTCTCCCATCTCTTCTGATAAATTGCTTAGGCATCTTTCGTTCCGAACGTTTAGCGCAATCCAGGGGGCACATGTAAGTTATTATCTTACGGACGCGTTCGGAAGTCACCCCCCTTTAATTTTGTCCTATATATTTTCAAACAAATTGTTATATTCCAGACCATCCTTGATTCTATGGATATTGGATATACGACTTTCTTTCAAATCATTGAACGATACATTGCTTATTGGATGAGCGCAGCGAAGATTCCATTTCACTCCACTGGAGAAAAAAATCCGGAATGTTTTTTTTTTCTTTCTTTCTTTCTTTCTTTCTTTCTTTCTTTTTTTATTGTATTTTTGTCTGTTTGTTAACACGATTCCGGCTCAACCAATACTCCGATTGCGATGAAATTTTATGGAGGTCTTTGAAATCTCTGAACTTAGAACTACCACGTTTTTGAGCACAATCGAAATATTATTTCTCATGAAATCGCAATTTTACGATTTTTTTTTGATTTTTTAAAAATTCTTTGACTTAAAACACCTACATGCGTTATCCGATTGTAATGATTTTTTCAAAGAACCTTAATTTTAATGAATTGATATATTCATGTGAAATTTGGGCGTTTTCAAAAACTATTTTTACGAAATCACAATTTTACGACTTTTTTTATTTTTAAAATTTCTTCAGCTTATAACACCTACATGCTTTATCTTATTGTAATGATTTTTTCACAGAACCTTAATTTAATGAATTAATATACCTATTCGTGTAAAATTTTTGCGCAATCGAATAATTATTTCTTATGAAAATTTCAATATTACGATTTTTTCCTTTTTTAAAATTACGATTAATTTTTTTTTTAATTAATTTTTTTTTAAATTTAATTTAATTAAAAAAAAACTTCAACGAAGTAATGATTTTTTCACAGAACAACAGAAAATCCGCATAACACATGGCAGCTCAATGCACCAATTACGCTCATCCAACAACGCGGCGGGACTTAAGCGTTTTCCTAGTTATTTAAATGGTGGTTCAATCTTTCCTTCAATTTTCTATTCAAGCCCGGAATTCAACTGTTTAATTTAATGGCGTCAACCAATTATTGAACTGTCTAAATAATATGCCTAGTTTTAATGGTGTTGCTATAAAATAAATTATATATAAAGTCAAGAGTTCAATCATGTTATTTTATGTTCTGCAGCATTGAAATCAATCAGTTCTTGGAGCAAATATCTAATCTCTTCAAAGATCATCCGCACCTGATTGATGGCTTCAACATCTTTCTGCCTGATGAGTGCAAAGTGGAGATAGCCCAGCCACCCAAGAAACAGGTAGGCCTAAGGCTTCAAGTAGTCTCTTGTTCAAAGTATGCTTTTAAGAGGAGACACTAAGGCTAAGCCCAGCTACCTAAGAAACAGGTTGACAAGTGACAGACTGAAAATACAAATTTGTATTATTTTAATCGGGCAGAAGTGGATTTAAAATGGTATTATTTCATGTTATAAGGATAGGCATGGGACTCTTCTGGGTAGGCTCTTTCTATAGGTAAGTTTTCTTTGAGCATACTATTGTTATTAGTTTGTTAAGTGAATACAATCTGGTTGCGTTTACGTCTAGGCTAGGCCTATCTCATATGACATATTTTTCTCTAAGCAAACATAAACTAATTTCAACAAACGAAATAATCGCATTCCTTACGACCTCGACCAACTAACTACAACTAGATTGATCACCACAAAAACATACAATTAAAATCTGGCTCAAGTTTTAGAATTCGGGCCTTGTAAAAGTAAAAATATGACTTTATTCTTTTTGGCTACTAACACAACAAATTTCTTGATGTTTTAATGTTTTATATCCATTTTGGCCATTGCAACTAGGGGGTTTTAATAACCCAACCCTGTTTCCCCTTCTCCAATCATGAAATTAAAAAATGTACAATAGGAATGGTTTGATTGCTGGGGCAAATATTAATGGTGTTTTCAAATCTAAAATTCATGTTCCATTCACCTTTTAAAGGGGTTTTTAAACCTAAACTAAAAAAATATTTATTCACTAACTAAAAATGATTTAGCAATCCAAAAAAAATTTTTGGGGCCACCAGACCCCCCAAAAAATTGTAAAACGGACATTTTTCGGGGCTATCCCTCAGCAAAAATCTCCATAAGAAAAACATGGGGGCGATCTTTATCCCCCTGATTTTGGGGGTTTTAAACCCAAAAAAAAATACGCCATTTTTGACGTACTCTACACCCTTTTTTTAAATTCTCTATTTTTTGTTTTGAAATTTGGGCAGTAGTTTGGTCAAAATATGCTGATTACCACGATGGGGTTGTTTTTGGAATGTATATTTTTGCGTTTTTGGGGGTATGGGCCCTTTTTTGGGCACAGTTTCAAGAACGATGTAAAAAATGGACTTTTTAGTTTGGGGTATATTTCTTGTATCTAGGGCCCAAAAAAAGAAACAGGTTAAAAATTTTAAAAAATTCCCCAAAACACCAATTTTTGCAAATTTCTTGATAAAAAAATTGAAAAATTCTTTTAAAATCCAGTTGCAAGAAAAATTTTTTAAAACTGTCATTTTAGGGTATATTTGCATGAATCATGGGGTAAAAAATTTTTTTTTGATTTTATAGCCCTTTAAAGGGGGGTGTTTTCAAACAAAAAATAGATATAAAATTCAAAAATCAAAAATGAAAAAAAAAAAATGTGCATTTGATTTTAAGCGCGAAAATTAACATGGAAATCCCGGGGGAAAAAAATACTAAAATGAAAAATATATTTAAAAAACCTTTTTGCGGGTCCCCTTTTATTTCCGTGGGTTTTTGTTTGTTATGCCCATTCTCATAACCATGCGCTTTTGTTCCACCTTTTTTGTCTTTTTGTCTTTATGTCCCTATAAAATACTTTTTCCCCGAAAGTCATCTCCTAAATTTGAGCGAGCGTCCCACTTTTATCTTATCCGAATGTCTGTTTTTTTTTTTTTTTTTTTTTTTTTTTTTTTTTCTGTTATGTTCGGTACAGGGGTTGCACTGTTTCTCTGATTGACCTGAAATTTTGCACCATGTCATACCACCTCGCGGGTTGCGTATAGTTTGGAAAAAAATCCGTCGTTTGGGTTATAAAAAAAAAAAATTTAAAAAAATGTTCCCATCGTTATGAAAATTTTTTCAGGGTCAATAATACAACATTCTCTCCTATTTTACAAATTTTCAGCTAAAACGGGGAAGACTTTAATAGTGTAGAACACACATAACAAAAAATTGTAGAAATACAGCAACCTACCACTCAAAAGGGGAAAGAATCTAAAAAAGGGCCAAGCTATCTACCCTTCCACAAAACGTACAGTGTCCCATAACAGCATCCTCGAAAAGCTTTTGGGAAAAAAGAATTTGCGATTATTAAATTTAACGTAATGTTTATCCAAGTTCTTTTTTTTCTAATTTAAATTTAAAAAAAAACATCAAATTCTATTTTGCCAAGCTTTTGAGGATCTGTTAGGGGCACTTACTTATGTGGAAGGGTTTTGAGACTTTGGCCTTTTTTTAGGGGTCTCATTTCCTTTTTAGTGTGTAAGGGTTGGCTGTATTTCTACAAGTTTTTGTTATGTGTGTGATCTCATTACTTTTTTTAAGTTCCCTTACAAAAATTTTTTGCTAAAATATAAAATTTTTTAAAACAAAATTGATTTTAAAAATTTTTGGTTTTGCAAACAAAATGGATTTAAAATATCTAACCCGGATTATGTACATCCTGGGTATAGGTGGTATAACCAGGTATAACGACGGTAAAGGATGGGCCCCAATTCTTTAGTTTTGGGGAGATGAGTTTTAAAAAGCAATTTTAAAACGAAGTCTTTTCGTTTTTGAAGGGTTGGTATTCTTGAAAATATCGTGGAAAAACTCATGGGGTTTGAGTTGAAACATTGATATTAAAAACCCCATAGTAGGGAATTTGCATTCCTATACCTCCGCAAGGCCGAGCGTAGCAAATTTAAGACTCAAACCGGCCCATTTCAAAATGGCGATTTGGGGTTTTAATTTTTTCTTTTTTTAAAGCAATAAAGTATTTTCTGGATTGTTTTTGGTTTTTTGGGTTTTA